>JH430448.1:1379-17213 GCA_000239455.1 Strigamia maritima | reverse complement strand
TCAGCGTCATTCCGCCCTGTGATACACGAGTCATCTATGTATGGTTGAGTACTAGGAATGGTTGCTGTCAATTGGTCCATGTGTTTCTGAAAATGCCGGAGCAGAGGAAATTCCATAAAACAATCTATTCACCTGAAATAGTCCTATGTGCGTATTTATGACGCAAATTTCCTTTGATTCATCGTCCAGCTCCAGTTGGTTGTACGCGGAGTTCATATCGACGATTGAATAATTTTCTCCATCGGCTAATTTGGTTGCAACATCGGCAAAGAGTGGCAGGGGGTAGGCATTTGGCAAAATCACTTTGTTTACAGTCCTATTAAAACATCCTGCTAACTTCACACTGCCGTCGCTTTTAACAACATGCATAATGGGTGTGGCCCAACGTGAAGCAGGAATGGGTGAAATAATACCCAGGGATTGTAAACGCCTAATCTCCTTTTCTATCACTTCTTTCATGGCCATAGGGACCGGGTACGCCTTCAAAAAAATTGGATTAGCAGTTTTATCAATGTCAATATGTACCTGCATCGATTTTGAGCAACCAATCTCATCACGAAATACGTGGGCATGCTTTTCCAATAGTGAAGTCAATTTAGCATCTGTTGCAGAGTGAGGAGCGGAAACACTAGCCATTTCAAGTGAGTTGACCGTGGCTCCCATCATTTCGCAAGTCGATTCGATGTATCCGAATTTGTGTAGCCAGTCGCGACCTAACAACGACACGGGACCATTTTCCGCTACACACAATGGAAGTGTGAATTGCTGCCCCTTATGAGCTACTGGAACCTCGAAGATGCCTGACATTTTAATGAGTTGACCACTGTAAGTAGTCATTTCTGTCGATAATTTCTGCAATTTAAATGATAAAGCAAAATTAAGTTGAAAACAAGACGAACTAATAATGGTTGCAGCCGCCCCTGTGTCAACTTCCATAGGAAGCATGACATTAGCGACTTGCAACTTCAACACAATAAGATTAACCAGGTTCAGCCACAGACTTGTCATGTGCACTTTATTTGTGCATTTAACATGATAAAATGGTACTTGCGTGCGAACATCAATGCTGTGGGTGCCATTCTGCGAGTTGGTGTTAGTCGTAGGGCATACGGGTTTGATATGACCAGCGCGACCACATCCATGACAAGTGGCATTTTTAAACCTACAAGCATCGATCGTGTGATTCGTCTTTCCGCAAGCTGAACAATTACCAGATGAGCGTTTCGGCTTATTTCTAGTAGTAGGACGCTGCTTCTGCTTGGAGTTTGAGCCAGCAGCTGAATTTTGTGCGCCTGCTTCGCCACGTGCTGCAGGGTATAGTTGACCTGAGTTGTGAGTGGTTTATGGAGTTTTTCCACTTCAGCAGAAGACAACTCCATTGATAGCGCCGTTTGTACTGCTGTTTCGAGAGTGAGATCCTTCTCCCGTGCGAGAGCGCGTTGAATAGACTGAAATCTAAGACCTGCCACTAACCGCTCGCAAATACGGTTATTAAGATCAGCGCCAAAGCCACAATGCTTTGAAAGCGCTCGAAGAGCAGAAACAAATTCACTTAAGGACTCCGTAGGCGCCTGAACACGTTGATTAACACGCATTTTCTCCATCACAACCAGGGGTTCCGGGCAACGATTGGCCGACATCAGCGTTGTTAATTCCGTGAATGTCTTCTCACTTGGCTTGTTGGGCAGGCAGAGTTTTGCGAAATGATCATATGCCACAGCATCAACCGAAGCCAAAAGGATGTTTACTTTCTTTTTGTCATCGGTGATGTCATTAGCAGCAAAATAACACTCAGCCCTGTCTTGGTAATGGGACCAGTTCTCCTCCAACGCGTATTGAGACAATGCGCCATGATTTTGCATTTTTTTTTCAATTGTAATAATGTGCTCTACAGTAACAAACAAAATGAAATAATGGGACGCAAAAATACTTACAACACACGTGGAAGTCAGAAGCGTTCAAATTGGGCCTAAATCGTCGCAAACGTGCCAAAATTCATCCAAAAAACGAGCCAAAAAATTGCCCAAAAAATGCCAAAATACATGGATTTTATACCTCTACAGCATCAGGAAGATGGATGGGCATGGATTCAAGTAAAAGAAATCCGCCTCGTCGCCAATATTATGTTCTGGTTAATATTTAAACTCAGAGCAAAAGAAGAGAGACATGTGCTTTTTTAGGTAAGGCTAAAACATGAATGTCAAATTTATTTAAATTCCTAAAGGGGGCACTGATGGCGTACTGATTAGCCAATCAGGGCAGCCAAGGGAACATAACAGCCTAAGTCGCTGCTTGCGTCTATAAACTCAATTCTATCTATCTATCTATCTGCAATGGAATGTAAGAATGTAGTGTTTATCAATGGTCAAATGTGTTTGTCTATGTCAGATTTATATTGGTCAGATTTAGTATGTCAGATTAAAAGACGTGTATGGCCTAAGTCGCCGCTTGCGTCTATAAACTCAATTCTATCTATCTATCTCTCTCTCTCTCTTTTGTCAGATTTTAGACGTGTATGGCCTAAGTCGCCGCTTGCGTCTATAAACCTAATTCTCTCTCTCTCTCTCTCTCATGTCTCAGCGACAACGTGGATCGGATTACAGTGTAGGCCTATCCATTGTTAATTGTTGTTTTATATTTGTGACGACCATAAAAAGACAACGCTGATATTTGGATTGCTAGAAATTTCACCAACGTGCTCGGAACAATAGAATAAGTATTATTGTTGTGTAAATATTTATTAAAGTGTAATAAAAGTAAGTTAAATCTGATGAAAGTGTTAATATATATTGATCGAAACTTATAGCGACTTTATCTTGATACTATATGCATTTTAGGCGGTATAGTATCGTGTTAAAGTTGCGACTGGAATCAATATATCGCTCGATATATCGATGGCCAAGTCACCCCGTCACATGTTTTAGCTATAATATGTTGCAATTTAACTCTCTAAAACAATTAATATTAAAACCATCTGTTTTAGCTATAATATGATGCAATTTAACCCTCTAAAACAATTAATACTAAAACCATCTGTTTTAGCTATAATATGATGCAATTTAACCCTCTAAAACAATTAATACTAAAACCATCTGTTTTTAAATATTCATATAATTGAATTTTCAGTGAAAAATATTATTCTGCACAGACAATCCTACAACAATAATCCTAGCAAAGTCAACGATATAGGTAAATAAAAATTCAAGAATAATGCCTATAAAAGTATGGCTGATGGAAATGAATTTTTCTCTCAGATCTTAACAACAACCATGAACCTCATTCTTGTAATTTTCACTTCTGCACTTATTTGTGGTGTACAAGGGGAAGAGAAAAAGGTAATACATAAATATATCAGAATAAAATTCATCTACAGCATATTTTTTATTTAAGTGCAATCTCATAGTAGAGCTGAACAAGTTTGCGACTAAATTTTTCGAAACGACTATCGCTGACGAAAATGTAAGTTTTTACAAATGATTCAATTATGAGTGCAAATATCTAAGAGCGTTTCAAATAGGACCGTAAAAATAATGCAGGATGTGTGAAAGCATTCCTACTGGGTGTATGTATTGTATTTCACCACATTTTTTATGCGGCTTTTATTGAAAATCTAATAAATACATTTTTTTGGTTATATTTTGCTAGGATATCAAGGATTGTGACCTGAAGAAATTGAAGCTGCCACTGAAAGAGCTCGACCGATCCTGTAAACGTTTTTTGAAAGAAGTAAGTTGGTTAAGAGGTTTGGGATTCCAAAATGCGTGAAAATGTTTTTCCCAAAATTTTCGATGTAGAACAGTAAAGCAACTTAAACTATTTTTTGGAAATTTAAAGAAGCTAAAATTTTCTTCACTATTTGCATTCCCGTCTCGAAGGGGGAGAAAACTTCCAAGCCCAGCCTCCTCGTGGCCTCCCCTGGGTTTTCCTCTGTGGCACTTTGTTTTTCCGCTGCAGTGGTGCTAATGGGTCCTCTGGTTATCTATCTTTCCTTCTTCCCTCTTCTCTTTATTGGTCCTCTCTCTCTTCTGTCTTTTGTTATTAATAGCTATCGGTTGTGTGGACAGTTTTGGTTGGTAGTACGCCTGGATCGGTATGTCCGAATTAGTAAGCCTGGATTAGTACGTCCGGATTAGGATGCCCGGCCGACCGGTGACACCAGGCCCGGTACGGCGGGGTTGAAACGACGGGGTTAGTACGCCGAGGTTGAAACCACGAGGTTGGTACGCTGGGATTGGTATGCTGGGATAAGTCAGTTGTCAGAAGTCAGCTGGAAGAAGTTGGTAGTGGGAAGTTGGTAGTGGTAGGAAGTTGGTAGTGGTAGGAAGTTGGTAGTGGTAGGAAGTTGGTAGTGGTAGGAAGTTGGTAGTGGTAGGAAGTTGGTAGTGGTAGGAAGTTGGTAGTCGTAGGAAATCGGTAGTCGGTAGAGTAGAAAGTCAGTTATATGGACAGATTTGGTTGGTAGTACGCCCGGATCGGTACGCCCTGGATTAGTACACCTGGATTAGTATGCCCGGGTTAGTATGCCTGGATCAGTACGCCTGGCCAGCCGGATTAGGTGGGCCGGCTGGATACACCAGGATCAGTACGCCGGGGTTAGAACGCTGGGGTTGAAAAGCTGGGTTGAAACGCCGGGGTTGGTACGCCGGAGTACGCTGGGATTTGTCGTGTGAAGGAGTCAGTTTTATGCCGGTGTCAGTATGTCAGTTTCAGTTTGTATAAACTTTTTTCTTATTTTGTCTTGATTTAATATATTGGTTTCATTTTGTCAGAGTCAGTATGTCTGTTTCGTTATGTCAGTTTGGATATGTCGTTTCAATTTGTCAGTTTTCTTTTGTCAGTCATTATGTCAGTTTGGATGTGTCAGTTTTGTTTTGTCAAGTTTAGGTGTGTCAGTTTTCTTTTGTCAGATGTAGCGTGTTGGTTTTGTTTTGTTGGATTTAGTATGTCAAGTTTCATATTGTCAGTTTTCATGTCAGATTCTTTTGTCAGATTTGAGATGTGTATGGCCTGAGTCGCCGCTTGCGTCTATAAACCTAATTCTCTCTAAGCAATAAGAGAGAGCTCTTATTGCTCCTCTTTCTCTTCTATGTCATTTGTTATTAATAGCCATCAGTTATGTGGACAGTTTTGGTTGCTAGTACGCCTGGATCGGTATGCCCGAATTAGTAATCCTGGATTAGTACGCCCGGATTAGTATGCCCGGATTAGTATGCCCGGCTGACCGGAGGCACCAGGCCCGGTACGGCAAGTTGGAAACGACGGTGTCTATCAGTTTTCTTTTGTCAGTCATTATGTCAGTTTGGATATGTCAGTTTTCTTTTGTCAGATGTAGCGTGTTGGTTTTGTTTTGTTGGATTTAGTATGTCAAGTTTCATATTGTCAGTTTTCATGTCAGATTCTCTTTTGTCAGATTTTAGCCGCTTGCATCTATAAACCTAATTCTCTCTCTCTCTGCACATATTTTTACTGCATGCTCTCGATTTTCTATTTTTAGATTTAATTGTTTTGGTCATCGTTCTCTTCTACCTCTCGATGTTCTTGATGATTGTCATAGTGTTTCTTCCGTTATTCGTTTTATTAAGCTCTGTAGAATATATAATTTGGTTTGATTTAATGTTGCTTGCTTAACATGTGTTTAACATGTTGTTTTTATTAGTTTTGGTGTCTGTCTTTGTATGTCAAAGTTAATTAGTCAGTTTTAATGTGTCTTTTTCCTTTTGTCAGTTAATGGCATGTATGGCCGTAGTAGCCGCTTACGCCAGTAAACCCTATTCTCTCTCTCTCTGGGAAAAAAGTGGAAGTGAGATGCACACTTGTTGAATGTTAAAAGAGCACTGGATTTTATTCTTGGTTGAGACAATATATAGGGTCCTACAGGAAGTCATCCTGATTGGAGGACCCAGTTTCTAAAAGGTTGTTTATATCTAAAAGTCCTTTTCTTAGTTCTAGGAAATGGGGATTAAAAAATTAAAAGTAAACAGGATGTTTGAAATCAGTCAAAAATACATTGAACTAACACTAAACTAACCCTAACATAAAATGGTTAACCCTCAGAAGCCTATCCTGTGGTTCAATTGACACAGGCAATAGTTCTGAATACAAATTTTTTTCAAAAAATTTTTCAAAAAATCTGAAATTTTCTGGAGCTGTTCAAAAAGTGGTTTTACATACACTCAATTTATTTGGTAATTTTCAGACTTATAAAAAAAAAGTTATTGTAAAGAGAAAATATGAGCCCCTTAAAATCTCAGCTTAAAACGTTTGCTGTTTTCACTGCATTTTTTCTCTTTAGTGAGAGCGCTTTTAAAATACAACGCCACCTGTATGCAAAGTAGAGAATAAACAAAGCACATGTCGGCACATGTTGAGTTCACATTTCATATCAATTGCAATTAATTGCACTAATTGGAATTAAAATTAAGTTAATATACACAATTATTATAAATAAATGATTAAACATCTTGCATGCTGTTCACATGATCACATTTTGACTGAATGTCTTGATTTTTACAATCGGTGACACCTAGTAAAACCATGGTGACCATGGTAACAGCACTAAAGCGCTTCAACTCAGACTATATAAAACATGTCAATTGACACCACTAATAGGTCTTTGCGTTGACCCAAAATGTTAGGCGTCTGAGGGTTAAAATACAACACAAATCATTCAACATAAAATCAAACACAAATTGAAATAAACACATAAATTGAAATGATCGCAAATAATTAAAAAAATCGCACAAATTAAATAAACAAATATTTCAAATTAAACACACAAATTAATAAACAAACTAATTAAAATAAAACGCAAATGTAGCGCTGTTTTCACACTTTTTAACAGCATGCCGTTGTTTCCAGGGAATACGGTATTTAGTAGCTTTTTACAATACAATGTACTTTTACAAGCAGTTTAAACGTTTTCTGATGTTTTTTTTTTTTTTATAATTAGTTTGACATAAAAAAAGCAGAAAAATACAATACCCTTCGTAATATACGTCTCGTAGAGACTTATGTATATTCATTCCTTGAAATTGATGCCGATGATTTGTGTGAAGAATTATCATCAGTGAAACAAAACGTCTTGTGGAAACAAATCAAAACTTCTCTTGAAGCAGATGGCAAAGGTTAATTATTATTATTATTATTATTATATTATTATTGTTGAATTAATTCAGTGGCGTAGAAAAAAACAACTGTAGTCTCAGGGCCGTTTGAAGGCAAGAGCCTACCCGACCATGGACCAGGGGCCTCCAATTTTTAAAGGCCTCACCTCAACAAAAATAAAAAACACAATAGGTGCGTTTAATTCCAAACTGATTATAGAGAATCAGTTTAATCTGCTTTAAGCATTGAACGTGGTTATTAAGTTTCAGTCTGCACATGCGCAGTTGCAAACTTAAATATTCTAGGGTCAAGTTTTTTGATCGGAACTAGTTCTTAATCCAAAATGGTAACTAGGAAAGAGTTTGAGGATTTTATTACAGTGGTATACATCAAAGTACAGTATAACCTGTGCGGTCCGGGCACAAAATTTTGTCCTGTCGGTACAGGTGTCCGGTCGATACAGATGTCCGGTCGGGTCAGGTATCCGAACAAAAGTCATTTGTCCGGACTACACAGGTATTAGCTGCGATTGGCCATTTACATACAGTCGTACCTGTGCGGTCCAGACATAGCGCCGACCGGAAACCTGTCCAGTCTGGACACAATGGGCTGGGCCCAAACCCAGTCATGCAAAAATACCTGCGCAGACTGAGCCAAAATTGGTTTGTCCGGACTAAGCAACTAATTTAGAGTGCACGGAATAATTCGATTTGTCCAGTGAACGGGCCAGAGGTGTCTGGACTCCGGACTGCGCAGGTTTTTTAGCATGGCTGGAAATTGGCTGGGTTTGGGCCCAGCCCATTGTGTCCGGGCTGGACAGGTGTCCGGTGGCACTAGGTTTGGACCGCACAGGAATTACTGTATACCAAAAGTGTTGTAATGTAGTAAAAAATATAAAATAATTAATATAAAAATATTATTTTTAAAAAAACATATCTTCTATTAACATAAATGCTCTGAAAAGGATACAATTTTTTTTCTTCAAAAATACTCTGAAAAGGAGGAAATAATTTTTTTTTCCAAATTGCTCTGAAAAGGAGAAAATATTTTTTTTTCCAAAATGCTCTGAAAAGGTTAAAATAAGTTTTTTCCCCAAAATGCTCTGAAAAAGAGAAAATAATATATTTTAAATTTTTTTTTTAATATTTTGGGAAAAAAAGGTATGTGGCATTGCAAGACTTTGATTAAAAAAATGCCACATACAGTAAAACCTCCGCGGACGGGACACCTCGGGTCCAGCCATACTTTGTCCAGTCCGCAGAGGTGTCCCGTCCACAGAGGGACCCTCCGTAGACGGGACAAAAGCCCTTTGTCCCATCCACAGAGGTAATGGTCTGTAATTGGTCAGTTTCAAGTTAATTTTTTAAAAATTCAAAATTTTCAATGAAATTTTCAATGAAAAATTTAAAATTTTCAATGAAATTTTCAATGAAAAATTTAAAATTTTCAATGAAAAATTTAAAATTTTCAATCAAAAATTCAAAATTTTCAATCAAAAATTTAAAATTTTCAATAACAATTTAACAAATTCGTTTTTTTTTATAAAGATTCGAAAAAATTTCTAATTTTTAAAAAATAATTTTGCATAATTTATTGTTTTGTCCCGTCCTCAGAGGTCATTTAGACCGAATGGGATTGGATGAGGTGTCCTCTGTCCTGTCCGCAGAAGTGTCCCGTCCGCAGAGGTAAATTTCTATTGGTCGGGATTGATCGGGTCGGGTCCAGCCAATATCGTCCCGACCACAGAGGTGTCCCGTCCGCGGAGTGTCCCATCCGTGGATGTTTTACTGTACCTTATTTTCCCAAAATATTAAAAAAAAATTTTGAAAAAATATTATTTTCTTCTTAAAAAATTAAAACAAAAAACGAACTAACATACCTTCTGCTAAAATTAATAAAAACACTACTGAAAACACATAACAAAATAGAAATCTGTACAATTTCTATGGATTTCTATCACCAAGCAACAATAAATAAATCAGTGATTATACAGAAATCTTAGTTTCAGTAAAATACCATTTGGCTAATTTTATAAAGCCAGTGGATTTCATTAAAAACCATGAAATCAGAAATCAAAGTTTCAACTAAATTTCATGACATTCAGAATGTTACAAGACTGGAATTCTGTGAGTTTTAAACGATAAAAGAGATGGAAATACAGTATTTCTTCAAAAATCAGAGATATCCAACGCACAGTTATTTTTTAAATTGGCTTTTAAGATGAAAAAAAGTGCATTTTTTCGAATATGCCGACCCCTGGGGGCTTCCATACAACGTGTATCTTACCATACGGCCGAAACTTTCGATCCCTACTTTTTGACAACTTTTGTAAAAAATAAACATAGCGGTTGTAATCAGCTTGAAAAGGGCTTTCTTTCTATATTTACCCTCAGGCGCCTAACATTTTGGGTCAACGCAAAGACCTATTAGTGGTGTCAATTGACATTTTTCATATACTCTGAGTTGAAGCGCTTTAGTGCTGTTACCATGGTTACCATAGTTTTATCAACTGACGCTAGGTGTCACCGATTGTAAAAATCAAGACACTAGGTCAAAATATGATCATTTGAACAGCATGCAAGGTGTTTAATAATTTTATTCATAATAATTGTGTATATTAACTTAATTTTAATTTCAATTAGTGCAATTAATTGCAATTGATATGAAATGTGAACTGAACATGTGCCAACTGCTTTGTTTATTCTCTACTTTGCATATAGGTGGCGTTGTATTTTAAAAGCGCTCTCACTAAAGAGAAAAAATGCAGTGAAAACAGCAAATGTTTTAAGCTGAGATTTTAAAAGGCTCATATTTTCTCTTTACAATAACTTTTTTTTCATAAGTCTGAAAATTACCAAATGAATTGAGTGTATGTAAAACCACTTTTTGAACAGCTCCAGAAAATTTCAGATTTTTTAAAAAAATTTTTGAAAAAAATTTGTATTCAGAACTATTGCCTGTGTCAATTGATCCATAGGATAGGCTTCTGAGGATTAATAACATGGCATATAGTACAACTTTATTTTTTGAAGTGGAGTTTTGGTAAAAAGAAAATTTGGGCGCTATTTGCAATTTTTGAATTGTGACATCATATCCTTCTTGCGACGCACAAGATACATACATACACACACAGACAAGTGAAGTTAATATAAGGTATGTAATAATAAAAAAGCAGTTAAATCTCTTAATAAAGTCGATCGAATGCCATGGCGATTCTCAGCCTATCTCAAATCCAAAGTGGCTGCAGAGTGGCTGCCAAGAATGCCGCCAAAAACACGATTTCAGCAGCATAAACCACCCTTAATGTGGTTTATGTACAAGCGGTTTATGGGTAAACTGAAAAAACGTCATTTCCGCCTAGCCAAAATCAGATAATGAAGATAAACAGTTTATCACTTTTGGAATTGAACGCACCTAAAATTAATTATGTAATCAAATAATTATTTTGATACAAAATGACAAAAATAGAGACCACATCTTAAAGAGTGCTGAAAGCCTTTAAGGTCCTTAAAACGGCACTGTTGTAGCATGCAGGCATAGAAAACTTCCAAGCCCAGCCTCCTCATGGCCTCTCCTAGGTTCTCTGCTGCAGCATTTTGTTTTTCCGCTGTATTAGTGCTAATGGGTCTCTGGTTATCTGCCTCTTCTGTTTTTTGCTCCTCTTTCTCTTCTGTGGCTTTTATCTTTGTGTTTTTGACCAGTTTTTTGATAATGTAAGACTGTATTTCATTCTGCAATGGAATGTACGAATTTAGTGTTTATCAATGGTCAAATGTGTTTGTCTGTGTCTGATTTTTTATAGGTTAGATTTAGTATGTCAGATTCAGTATGTCAGATAAAAGACGTGTATGACCTAAGTGGTCGCTTGCGTGTATAAACTCAATTCTCTCTCTCTCTCTGTAGCATGCGGCTTGGATGGCCACACAGTATCAACTAGTGCTAGGGTTTTCTCCAAGAAAATTTTTCGATTAGTTTAAAACGTTATTATAAATGCAAAAACATGGACCAAATAAACAATTATTGTGGGCGGTAGTAAGTGACCAGCGTGATTTGCGCTGTGAGGTAACATTCTCCTCTCTAATTTTTGTTTTGAATTGTTCATTGAATTTAATTTATTTTAATTGATTTTGTGAAAAGTCGGATGACTTCCGACTTCTCCATGTGTGTTTGTTTGTGTTGAGTTGCATTATTTAAATTCATGTTATTTTATTTTTATATTGTTTAAAATTGACTATTTGAGTGTGTTTTACTTATTTAATATCTAATTTTAGTTGTTTTGTATATAATTTGTGATTGATTTATTTGTTTTTTGTTAGGGTTATATTTTAACCCTATCCTGTTAACCACAATTTTAATCCTTATTTCCTCCATTTAATCCCTTAACTACCTAGAACTTGGAAAGGTGACTTCACCTATTATTTTTAAGATTCTTGGCTTTGATAATCTCTTAATTGTTTTCCCATGTTTGGTAGGGGATTTTCAAACCCTCCTACTTTTTCATTGTTGTACTGGGTCCTCCAATCAGGAGAACATCCTGTTGGGGCCCCTATAAATACCCTTCAACCAAGAATAAAATTTTAGTTTCTTTTTAAACCTCAACCAGTAAACATTGACTCCTCTCCTTTCCAACACACATCTCAGACCATTTTTGATTTATTTTCTATTTGTTACGAGGACTTTAGAATTTATTGTTACAGTTTTTAACAGATTTTATTTTTTTTTTATTCTGACCACAATATATAAATAAAAGTATAACACATTTATTTTTTGTTTTAAATTTCAGTTTCACTCGAAGACTTCAATTCGACTCCAATAATCAAAACGACTGTGACAAGATTTCTTGCAAAAAGGTATATTTCATATAATAGTAACATTTTAATTGCCCGTCATCCGTATTATCTTGTTATTCTGACATTTAATTATGATAGTCGTCTGGCAATAAATTGCATAACGTACCTCATTCTATTTGAATCAGATAACTTTAGTAAAATGTTGATGCTAAAATAAAAATAATTGTTTATGAAGCATAATAAAAATTAGATTGAGTGATATAATTGTTGTATTGTGTTAAATATTATTTATGCTCCATGTGACTGTTGGTTCTTTTGATGCTGAAGATGGGATTTTGAAAAAATAATTATCATATATGGATGAAAAATTTCGCAAAAAGAATTTAAACACAGATACGGAAGTGTTTGTAGAGAATAAAGATACACTTATAATTTAGTTTTCAGGGCTTATTCTTCTCACATTTGTTCTTCTCTCATACTCTGTTTATTATTTACATTGCACTGTTGCTAGGCAACACTTACTCACTACAATTTGTATCAATTATCCTAACAAAAGCATCATAATGACATAATGACAAGATGTCATAATGACATCTACTTTGCATACATTACACTTCCACCAATTTGTAAATCATACACCAAATTCACCTATCTATACATGTTGCATAATATTGGATGTCACATCATCCCTTACACTACAAATTTTTTTATTAGTATTCCGTGTCACAATATATATTTTCATCTCAACCTAAATTATCTCCTTTTATTTCTGTTTGCCTTTAATTCTTGCTAGGAGTAGCTTCTCTCTTTCTGTTATTTCCTTTCCTTGTACAGTCTGTACCGAAGGTAACCTTTTGCCTCTAGTTGCTGCTTGTCTTGACCTTCTCGTTGTTATATTGGGATTAGATCCTCCAGCTCCTACTGTCTCACCACTGGATCTTGGTGTAACATTCATTGGTGTTGATACTCTCACAGGAATCTGCGATGGTGTAGCTGCTCGTATCGAGGTCGTTGGTTTTTGCCTATCATCGCTTTCTTGGGGGAGAAAACTTCCAAGCCCAGCCTCCTCGTGGCCTTCCCTGGACACTCCGCTGTGGCACTTTGTTTTTCCGCTGCAGTGGTGCTAATGGGTCCTCTGGTTATCTATCTTTCCTTCTATTTTTGCTTCGCTTTCTCTTCTGTGGCTTTTGTCTCTGTTTTTGACCATTTTTTTGATAATGTAATACTGCATTCCATTCTACAATGGAATGTACGAATGTAGTGGTTTATCAATGGTCAAATTTGTTTGTTTTATGTCAGATTCATATTTGTCAGATTTAGTATGTCAGTTTCATTTTATCAGATTAAAGACGTGTATGGCCTAAGTCGCAGCTTGCGTCTATAAACTCAATTCTATCTATCTATCTATCTATCATCGCTTTCTTCCACCAGTTCAGGATTTACCTTCACTGCTGGTGTCCACTTTGGTGATGCAAATTCCTGCTCGGACTCCGATGACGATTCACTTGTCACTTTTCTTGGAGTTATTCCTGGCAATGGTTTTACTTCGCCGGTCCATACCGCATGATCTGGATCGTCCTCGTCCTCCGACTCTGACTCTACTTCTCTATATCCGGGAAACGAATATGATTGTCGCGGTCTACTTCTCAATATCATTCCGATCCCCGTCACTTGTGTCCTCTGCCGACCTGTTGTTTGATGTTGACCTTTTGCTTCTTGCTGATTTTTAAGCAGAACCACTGTAGGCCGCATTTTTTGCTCAAGTGTCTCTTTTTCTCGCACTTCTTCCACCTGCACTTGACTCGGTTCTTTTACAACAACCTCAACCTCAGGATTTGTTAGTATCCGCCTGCGCTAGCAATTTAAATGTCTAACATGCAGTTGATCTAATTCCACATCTTTTATCACATAAACTACTGCACCTCTCTTATCTCAGTTACTATGCCGGGACGCCATTTAATCACTGTTTTAGGGAACACCTGATATCATACACTTTCACCCATCATAAAATTACGCTATACCACTGCATCACTAGTGTGCGCATAATTGAGTCTCGGTTTCATCGCATCAAGATGCGTATCAACCTGTCTATTCAAAAATAGCATAGCAGGTGTTTTATTATGATTTTCCTTAAAATTAGCATGTTGATATAAGGTAATTCGATTAAGTTCTAAATCACCCTTAGTGATTTTCTTTAATTTGTCTTTAGTCCACCTCACTGCGCGCTCCGCACAGCCATTAGATTGCGGATGATAAGGCAGGGAAAATATGTGGTCAATACTATTCCCTTTTAAAAATCCTTCAAACTCCTGCGATGCAAACTGTGGTCCGTTAGGTAGGCCGATAATATAATTGACCATCGCAAAAGTCTTGGCAAAATTATAGCCGGTATAGGTCAATCAGGTGCCAAAATGCCTAGTAGCGGTTTGTGATCTGTTGTGATCACAAACTCCCTACCAGCCAGGTAGATGTGAAATTTCTTGATCGCGTATATAATTGCGAGAGCTTCCTTATCCAAGTGTGAATAGTTTCTTTCGGTCTTCATCAAAGACCGTGAAACAAATGACACTGGGAGCTCCTGTCCCCTCTCATCCACGTGAGCCAACACTGCACCCACGCCGAATGGAGAGGCATCGCAAGCCACCGGTCGCGAAACGCTATAAAATTGCAACACCGGTGCAGACGCCAATTGGTTCTTCACTGCAACAAATGCGCTCTGCTGCTTATTCGCCCAACTCCATTTAACCTGCTCACACAAAAGCTCGTACAAAGGAGCTGCTAAACTTGCCAGCTCTTTTACAAAAACCGAGTAAAAGTTAACGATACCGATAAAAGAGCGCAATTGCGACTTATCTTCCGGTGGAGCTATCTCTATTAGCGCTTGTACCTTAGACTCAATTGGTGACACGCCTAACCCACTCAAATGAAAACCCAGAAAGTCCAATTCTTTCTTACCAAAATTACACTTTTCTAGTGCCAATTGCAGCCCAGCGTCTAGCAACTTCTTAAAAACTGTCTCCAACACTATACAGTGTTGCTTCCACGACGTGGTCGCTATTAGAATGTCGTCTAAATATACGTGCATCGAGGACACTCCTCTCAGCACGGTTGAAATAATGTGTTGAAATGCCCTAGCGCTGGGCATCGTCCCAAATGGGAGTCGAATCACCGCCATCAGTCCCCTTTGGATATTGTTATTTTATACTCGTATTTATTTGTATTTATTCAATGTTTTATGTTTCTATTTATTACATTTGTTTGTCTCTAATGAGATACTATATTATCTGTAAATAGTGTTTTATTTAATACTGTTACCTATAGACTTCCGTAGGTTTTTTTGGCGCCACCTATATGTTTTTTAAATAAAAGTTAACACTTGCGATTTGCAACGTGTCCTAGCAACATGTCTCACCTCATTCTCTGCACAACACACTGGATTTAAAGCACCGAAACTCATCTAATTCAACATGGTTATGGGTCCAGGCAGGTTTGCCATTGTGTTTTAATGCATTCTAAGAAGTTTTTGGTGTTTTTGGCCTTTTGCGTGCTGTTTTTGAGCGCGAGGACGCAACTCGAGTTTGCGAGGCCTAATTCCGAGTACGAGGTGCGAGAGCGAGTGGAAGTGAGCTGTTTATGTGTGTCTCCAACAAACTGGAGACACAGTCAGGTAATTCCTGATTTTTGTTGTGTTTTGGGCTTTTTATTGCCGCTTTTCCGTATTTATAGTGACGGACGCCATTGTTGTTGGACCGAAGGACACGCCAAGGACGTTTTGGATCCAACTGGATCATTTTCATGATCTGTCTGTCTGTTATAGATGATGGTTTGGATAAGGTGTGGTGGGCCGAGGTATTAATGGCCTTTACTCACGTAAAGAATCGATTAGCTCAGAAGTTGTTGGGAGGCTTAACGCCTTATGAAAGAATTTTCGATCGTAAGC
>JH430446.1:1936-13807 GCA_000239455.1 Strigamia maritima | reverse complement strand
TGTGTCGATGTCTGGTCTCGACATCAACTGCCCAATCAGTTTAAAGGAACTGAAGCTGTCGCAGAATCGGTCTGCCCTCCATCCTTAGATGGTGGCACATACCTGGCATCCTGAACATTTTGGAAACCTACATTCCTATTGTTGGATTGTCGATTTCCACTATTCCCTGGGTTATAATTATTCCTACCCCTATTATTATTGTATCCATTACCCTGGAAATTTGGATTATTCCCTCTATTATTGTTGAAACCACCTCGATTATAATTGTTCCTACCATTGTAACTATTGCCCTGACCATTGGAATAGCCAGAACTATTCGAACCGCCGTTATTTTGGCCGCCAGAATCGTTCTGACCACCATTTTGGCCATGTTGTCGTCGATACCACTCTCTCTCGTCATTATTCCACTGGACCGCTACATTGCAATACTTTTCTATGTGTCCTCGACCATCGCATCGGTGACACAAATAGTTCCTAGTCTGTGTGTGGCATTCCATTGCCATATGCTCCAAAAGCCCACATTTAAAGCAATAACGATCATTTTGCCTACGTCGGTCATTCAGTGCAAACTGGTCGGTACCAGAGTTGACACCCATCGCCTGCATTTTCTCTAATTGCTCTTTTAAGTCTGCTAACTGTTTGGTGAGGACCTCCACCTCGTTTACTATCACTGGTTTTTCTGCTTTCTTGGTCTTTGGCTGTTGTTGAACCGCCGAGACTTCTAAATTAGCTAAATTGGACGTTGCAGTTTTGCAATGCTGCTCATGACTAGTTCCTGTCGTGTAACCCAATTCACACACTCCTGCAAGTCGCTAAAGTCTCCCTGCATCGCCATCTTTTCCCTAATATCTGCTTTGGAACCTAATTTAAATCGAGTAATCAAAGTCCGATCTTTATTTGCTGTATAGTCGTTCTGTTTCCGCATAATGCGCTCGAGATATCCTCTTAGCCTAGCCGCAAAGTTTACTGCGCTTTCTTCCTTTCTTTGCGTTGCAGTCTGGAACTGATCGATATGGATCTCGATCGGAATTATTTGCCCAAATCTCCCTCTTAAAAGCTCGAAAAACTCAACTTTTTCTGTGCAGTTAATTACCTCGTAGCTATCGTTTAACCACACATTCGCGTCTTCTACAAATTTTGATCTAATTACTTTGCAAATCTTAGCACCTGATAAGCCCGAATCGATTTTAAATTCATTTATTGCCGCTATAAAACGCTCTACCGAACTTCCTCCTGCCTTATTACTTGCGGAAAATTTCGGAATCATAGAAATCAAATTTGACATGTTGAGCGCAACATTTATCGCCGCTTGCGCTTCCGCCGCTAGTTCTTCTGCTGTTTACTCATTTCGAAATAATTCCTAGCTAATTGTTGAAAGTCAAGTTCTGTGTTCATATATCGCGCCAAAATTCTTAACCCTAACCTAGCACGCTGTCGCAACAATGTCAGAATTTGCAAAAACCCCAAAAACACACTTT
Organism: Strigamia maritima; assembly: GCA_000239455.1. Taxonomy (NCBI): domain Eukaryota; kingdom Metazoa; phylum Arthropoda; class Chilopoda; order Geophilomorpha; family Linotaeniidae; genus Strigamia; species Strigamia maritima. The sequence goes on along the minus strand of JH430446.1, from coordinate 12,329 downwards.
GTTAAAATATTAAAGTCACTTTTTATTAAAAGTCAAACTTAAACCTAACATACAACTGAATTTCCAAAATAAAACACAAAATTCACCAAATCACAACTGAATCCGTTCAATGTCCAACCGACGCACACTTTTTTAATGCGAAATTTCGCTAATTAGGCCTACTTGACCATGCGGTCAAAATTTTTCAAATTCGATTTTATTGCAAAAATCGCAACTAAAAAGCTGGCTTAGTCACGGCACCATTGTGGCATATTCTCATCTTGTATTTAAATTAATAAAATTCCTTTTTACTTTTATTTTCTGATCGTATAGTGGAATTTTTATTTTATTATTTAACTCTATCGGTTCTCCGCGTGCGCGATGGATTGAACAAAGGACACAAACAATTGAAATTAAAATGAGCACTTTTATTAAAATAAACTAAATCTAACATGGATAATAATTTGGCAAACACAATTACAATCAATCAATTTCTCTTACTCTAAGCTCGGCACTTAAAACCAATTCAAATGGAGCGCGCAAATCTCGGATACGGTCGGGGGCTTAAATCGGCTTCTCCTTCTTGCACCGCGTGTTTTGTCGGCTGACACGCGATGGCTGTCAACAATAGCGATGTCGCTAAGGGCGGACTCACTATCGGATCAGGAATGGCAAGGATTGTCAGCAAGTTCGCGCTTTTATAATGTGTTGACCAGAAGTGCACGTTTGCTGGACGTTACAGTCTGGCAGTTACGTTTTAGTGGCGCCGCCTAGCGTGAATGTGGCGAATCTATGTCACATAAATTATCATTAGAAACTGATGATTATAACGAAACCAGTTTTCAGAAAAGGATTCGAAAAACTAAAAGATTGAACTCAAAAATTAGAAAGAAACCTTGGAGAACTGAACAAGAAAGAGTTAATTACATTCGACGACTAATTACGGCTGAAGATAGTCCTTGAATGCAAGTTATGATAGGTGGATTAAACTACAATGCTTTAATAGATTCTGGCGCTACTCAGTGTTATACACAAATATTGTTTTTAGAGAAGCTTCTCTAAATCCTTCTGAATAGGGGACATATGGGATTATTAACTCTGGTATCCGAGTACATGAGAAATATCCTTCACCTGGATGCATATTCAAATGAACCCTTCGCATAAAATTATGTCCAATAATTAAAGAGCATACTCCCTTTGGTAATATGAAGAAATTCATGGGGGTAAGCTGTTTATGCCATTCGATACAAAGAGTTATTTGCCCCACTGGTGTGTGTTCGATACCAACCGCACAAACTTTCATATTTGATGGAGCTTCCTGAATATAATCGGGAAGACAACCAGTTTTGGTCAACATGTGTTCACCAATAAAGCACAGAGTTGTTACAAGATCCTAATTGGGACGAAAAATTGTTAACTGGAAGTAACTGCACAGCTGAACAGCGCTTAGCGTTGAAAGAAGTTTTAACAAGTGTTAAGGATGTATTTAGTGATAAACCCGGCTGGTTTGACGGATGCGTGCATCACATTAAATTTAAAGATGGTGCCAAAATTACTAAAAATCCCTATAGGATGTATAATCTTGCCAAAAAATTAATCATGTTGAAACTAATTAAAGAATTAGAACTTGGATTAATAGAAAAAGCTACAGGTCCCTATATAAGTCAACCACTAATAGTAGCTAAACCAGACGGTACCTATTGTCTCTGTATAGATTACAGGTGGTTGAATGCCATAACAGAAGTTGATGCCATTCAAATGCCAAATATCGATCAATTGATCCACAATTGCAAAAAAGCAAAATTTTTTACTTCATTAGATTTGGTTAAAGGATATTACCAAATTAAAATGGCAGAGGAGGATAAGCAGAAAACTGCTTTTTATACTCCAAAGGGTAAATACCAATTTACTCGAATGCCATTTGGGTTGTGCAATGATGATGGAAGGAATAATCGAACCCCATTGCACACCTTTTGTGTCAGTTTATTTAGACGACGTAATAATTTATTCTAGTACATGAGAAGAACATATGGAACATGTTCGAATTGTATTGGAAAAATTAAGACAAGCTAACTTCACAATTAGCTTAAAGAAATCGAAGTTTAGAAGAACTTTGCTCAAATTTTTAGGACATCTTATTACACCAGAAGGTTTAAGAGGAGATCCTGATAAAATTTCGGCGATTAAAAAATTTCCAACTCCTACAGATGCGAAAGCTATCCAGCGTTTTCATGGTGCGATAAACTTTTTTTGAAAGTTTATTCAAAACTTCGGAACCATTGCCTTACCTTTAACTAAGATAATGAGTGGGAAAGTACTCTTCGAATGGGGAGATCCCCAGCAATCTGCATTCAATGAATTGAAATCAAAATTGTGATAAAAAATGGTGATAATGGATCACAATTCATTAGCACTGTGTACAAAGAATTTTGTGCAAAGAGGAACATTACGATGGCTCATACAAGCACGTTTACCCCACCCTCTAATCCTACGGAAAGAGTAAACAGAGATATTAAAACAATGTTAGCAATCTATACGGATGAACACTCACATTGGCCAAAATATCTAAATGAATTTGCATTTGCATCTCGAACTCAAGTATCGAAAGCTTTAGGACATATACCCACGTTGCTCAACACGGGAAGAGAAGCCCCACTACCATTCGACCCCCGAATATTATAACACGGGATATCCCTTGACAAAAATAGACCTGAAGATTATGTCAAGGATTTACTTAGTGTATTAAGTCGTGCTCACCAAAACATGTATCATAAGATACAGAAAAATTACGAGAGACACAAGAAAGCACATAATGATAAATATCATATATATGAATACGAATTAGGTGATTTAGTTTGGTAGAAAACTCATATATTATCAGATAAAGATAATAATATCACTAAAGGTTTAGCGATAAAACGTGATGGCCCTTGGGAAATCACCAAAATTCACGGAAGAGGTGCATATGAACTCACAAAAATTGGGAATAGAAAAATTGAGAAATCAATTAATACACAGGATTTATTGCCATACATCCCTTCCTATCCCATCGAAGAATGGAAAGAAAATCAATTAGTAGGTACTAATGAGGAACATTCCAACCCAGAATGGATGTCCCAAATAGAAAAGAATAATATCCAAGAAGATATTATCCCTCCCACCTCCGTTCAACCCGCAACACGGGTTGAGCAGACGAATTCGTCAACACCCGGTGTCAAGACCCAAGGTCGACATCATAAAAAGCATCTAAAACGAGAGGCTAAACGGAATGGTACGTACGTTCCACCTGTTAAATGTTGTGGAATACATTTGGCCAGGACCCACGAGCACCGTAATGGTGAAGAAATTGGTGAAAATCAAATTTTTGCAATTTTTGGAAATTTTGATTTTGGATGGAAAATAAGAGATCGCTCGGCGGGACTCGGTGGCCCGGCTGCGGCCAAAAGTATAGGCAATTCCCGTTGACCCAAAAGTCGGCCCTAAATATGCTTCTGAGCGCTCCGGCGATAGGCTGGCTGTGTTCCTTGCTTGGTACCTGGCAGTAATTTCAGAATTTTGACTCGACTGGTACGCACTGGACATCAAAAATACCGCAATAAGGTGAAAACCAAAAGTACACCGAATGGTGCTTTGCTGCGGTACGATGTAGGGAATTTGCGCTGAATTCCAGCCGCATGTGGGACGAGCGGCTTCTGGCTGACATACGTGAACTTCGATTCGCGCACTACGTCTCGGAACCGGCGATGTGACTTTGCGTACTTCTTCGGCCGCGTAAAGGCTCTCGGCGGCCGCAGACTGTTAGTTTGCAGTTGCACAGTGGATGTGGATCCAGATAAAGAAAAGAGCCAAAGCCAAACCTAAAAGTGACAACTCTTTATTGCAGCATGACCTACTCGGTCAGAGGCCAAAACGCAAGTGAGCAATACATTAAAGTACCCATAGAGGGCAGCCAAGTTAAACATAAAGTACGGAGACCTAGAATGGACATCCATATAACACTAAACATTATCCTAAACATAATATGTTATACAGACTAGTTATACAGGACTATACTAATACAAATACATACAATATAATACTATAATACACACACTAAAACCAACAAGGCCCCCTATAGTTCTGTAAAACTATAAAACATAAAAACCAAATAATGTACAGATTATAAATACAATCGCACAAGAGTATAACCAAAATAATACACTAAATTATAAGATTCATAAATTAAAACACTTGAGAAAACGTATAATAACCGTACAGAGCACCCCGACAATCACTGACCCTCATAATGTTAAACCAGCAAGGGTACTAGGTTCAGCATGCCGGACCGACTGCAAATCTCATGCGCGTTCCACACAGCCCGCGTTCGCTAGCCGCAACCACAACAACAATCCAAACTCCTATTCCAGCCAAGCTGATAACAAACACTAAAAGCGAACGGTGTAACTAACGTGGTAGCAAGGCGAGGATATCATTACGGTAAAACAGTATCCTCAAAAACTCACAAAAACCCATTACAGAAAATCCAAGAATCCCAATAAAGAAACAACCAAGATAAGAAAACAACGCAAAGCAAACAAACTCTACACCAGCTAAACAGTAGACCAAATAAACAGAAAAAACAAGGTTAACTTGACCGACAAAAGAACAACGACCGAAGCAGCAAAACCATCCCAATCAACCACATGGATATTCGTTTGAAAAACCAAACTCCTCATAATCATCACGATCGGGATCATTTAAAGGAATAGACTGGCAACCCAAAACATCCTCAAAGTCGGGTACAACTACTCCGGACAAGATCTCGGAAGACAAAAGCAAACAACAACTTTCAACTAAAAACAAAAATTTCTCATAAAGAAACAACTCAAGTCTCTAACTAATAAAGTCCAAATTAATCTATTGGATCTAGCTCAGTTTAAACAATAAACCTAATAAACAATGGAAAACCAAATAACTTAAACCCAACCGTCCAAAATGCACAGCCGAATGACTCGCCAAGACTAAAATCCGACAACCAAACAACACGCGACGTTCCAGGCAAACAATAATAGCCAAGATCCCAGCTTAAACAAAAAAACATACTCAACCATGATCATCTCAAGGCTCCTAATCGAGAAAAACACACTTCTGTCAACACAAATTACCAGGAGAATCAAAAGAACAGAATCGTAACCCCCAATCACTAATCACTTCAGTTCAGACCATACCAAGAAAAACATCAAAATGTCGGCGGTGGTATCCGACACCTTACACCATTCACAATCTGATACATTTCGGTAGAACAAAAACGACTTTTATAATCCATCTTACGGCATCGATAACAAAATGATTACATAATAGAATCAGAACACAAGTGTAGATCTTTATCTCGCTTAGGAACATTATCCACATCAATCATCAATTCCGCATCAATCTCAAATGTCATAGAAACTTTAGATGAATCTTGATCATCAAAGTCAGGATCCAAATCATGAAAACCCTGCCCAGCATGATCAACACTAGAAAAACTAATCGGTTCCCCATCATTACAAGTCGTACTCATCCTCTCCTCCGTCCGGATAGGAGATAAACCACTCGTTAGACAATCTAAGCTGTCACACAAAGAAAACTGGTCCAGCACCAGATGTTCCGTCACCTCCAAAACAATATCAGCAGAAGAGACATTTGATTGTCACAATTATCCGCATCACCAAGTCGCTTACAACAAGAATCATCCGCTGTGGCAATATCTTCACCAAAAGTATCAATAATTTAAAAGTCAAATAAACTAGTATGGATGGTTCCTTTGATGGAAGTTCTCTAATTGGGGGGCTGAACTTGATGTCTGATAGTCAGGGTTTGTTGATGCATCGAGGGTTGTCCAATTCGGGGGCCGATGATGTCGAGGTGCCATTTGTTGACGGCGACGAGCAGATGCAGATGGGTGCTGTGGATTCGTCAATTCCTTTTGGTGGTTTGTCGCAGAAAGTTGAGAATTGGTCACCCATGAATGTTGAACCGGGGAATCATTTTGTGAAACCATCAGATTTGGTTGAAAGTGCATGCAATAAGGATTTGATTGATCAAAGAATAATTAGTAAAAGCAATTGAAGTACATCTGAGTTTGACAGTGAGTTTAGCAGTGATCGTGTGCTGGACCCAACTTCTGATAACGATTCTGGAATTCTGATTCCATCTGGGATTCTGTCTTTGTCTGGAGATAAAATTTTATCTGATGAGTTAACGTCACCTGCTTTGTGTTTGCACGAGACAAAAGAATGTAGAAATTTGTACGGGGTATAGAATGTCATTATCCCCGACTGGCATACGTAACCAAATTCAGAATCATCCAAACGTGGCTCCGACGATAAATTGATGGGCTTTCCGAACAATAAAGAACATTGTTTAAAGTCAGCTTCCATAACTTCCCATTCCAAAGTCGACATCGCAAGATCACACATCCAATCCCCACAACAGGAACAGTATGTTCAACACCTGCCAAATAAACATCTCCACCAACATTCGCAATCGTTGAAAACACATTACGATCACGACAAATATGATGTGTTGTTATCGCATCAAAAATTCACTCATTATGTGCAGGCAAAATATCAGATTCAGATTGCACACTTAGCCGTCGCAATAAATTCGGTTGTCTACGGTCCTCAAATCTATAAATCGCCTCAACAATTGGCTGAAACTCAACAGGCAATCTCGAAATACCTTTGTATCGAGACATGCTTAAAGTCTCTTTAAAGTTAACAACAGATAATAAATATCGGAACCAGAGAACTATGAAATTAGATGTTTAAAACCAAATCTCACAAATCTCCCCTCTAAATATTTAACTTTCAACCAATAAGCTTCGACCAATTCAAACAAATAAACAGATTGCCAATTATCTATCAAAAATTTAAATAAATTAATCCCCAAAATCAATTATAACTTAAAAAAAAATTCCAGCTAAGACAAAATTCCAACTGTCAAGTCAAGATATTATGAAGTACTAACTACTGACAATATTCCAAAATAAAACAATAATCTTCAAATAAATAAATCGAGACAACACTTAATTTAACCGTGCAAGAAAAAACTCAATATAGCAACTGCACTACACTATCCTATTTTATCGAAACACCTGTTTTGATTTCAGACTTAGCAATTGTAAGCCCCCGGATGTGATTACACCAATATCCGAAACGGTAACTTAGGGGCCCCCGACCAACAAACAAAAACTAATCCTACTTCCCCCTTTCCAATTATATAATGTTCTAAGTGTTTCTCAACAAATAAGTCCGTAAAACAGTACAGAAGCTAATTATCCTCCAAATATTACAAAACAAAATTTAACAATATTAAATTTAAAATTAAGCCAAAGAAATTTAAATCAAATATAGAACTAAATCCTTTACTAAAAGCCAAATTTCCAAGTCAAAATTCAACTTCACTCTGATGAAATACCAATTATTAAATAATATTGAAATACTAATAACTAAACAATGTACTAAACTCTAAACTTCAATTCAAAATTTCAATGCAAACATAAAATACTTATGATTGCCAAAAATCTTAAACAAGTTTCATCTTGCACAGATGAGGGAAAATGAAAGCATCATTTTATTCTTAAATAGAATTACCCAGTTAGCTAGAGATTTAGAGTTAGCGGGCAAAAAGATCCCTGACAACGACATTGCGTATCGTATGACCTGTACCTTACCACCCCAATATCACAATGCTGTTAGTGTAATGCATCGTTGGCCCGATACAGATTTTATTCCTAGTAAAGTTGAAGCAATGTTAATTGAAGAGTTCGAAAATTTGAAAGCAAGAGATATGCAATCAAATAATAATGGGAATAAAACAGGGAATAGTGGGGATAATGCTCTATCTACGGATAAGAAAAGATCTAGTAAAGATAAATCCAATATGGGAATTATTTGTTAGAATTGCAGGATTAAGGGGCATTATTCAAAGGATTGTCAAAAGAAATCGAAGAAGGAAGTCACTTGTTCGATTTGCAAGACTTTAGGCCATTATTCAGCGTCCTGTAAGAGGGGGAAGCCCAACGTTGCAAGTGGGGGTAGCTCAGTGTCTTTCTCGATGGCACTAGATGAAGACACCCTAATTATCGATAGAATGGGTGTGTCATCGCCAGATAACGAATGGATCTGGGACACGGGTTCAGACACACACTTATGTCATGACAAAACTTTATTTTCACAACTATCCATGGGGAAACCGTATCAAATGAATGCGTATTCGGGGACCTTCAACGTCGAAGGAGTAGGTACCGTCAAATTTACTCATTTGATTAACAATGAGACCCGGAAAATAGTTTTAAACAATGTGGGGTTTGCACCGACTGACAAAAGAAATTTGATTAGTGCTTCACATGCTATGGAAGCTGGCTGCACGTGGTCGGGCAAACAAGATGAAATATTGGTTCGTAACAAAGTCAATAAATCAATATTAAAATTTACTAGAAGTAAAGGTTTGTTTAAGTTGTCTCCAACTGGATACAGTTCTGATTCCAATGAAGTTAAGTCAACTTCAATTAATGGGAAAGTTAATGTTATCGAAAATAAATCAATTGGGGATTTGGAGTTATGGCATCGAAGAATGATGCATACCAATATTGATTCGATGGTTAATATGTCGAAGGGGGATATTTCCAGAGGTTTACCCAAGTTGGTTAAAAGGGAAATGAACTGTATCACGTGCATTAAAGCTAAACAGACAAAACATTACGGTAAAGCTAAAACTAAAATTACATCATCGGGGGTTTTAGATTTAGTACATACTGACGTATGGGGACCCACCAAATATGAAAGTAAAGGTGGTGCAAAATATTACGTGTCCTTCGTGGATGATTATAGTAGATGGTAAAAACATAAGTGATGAAATCAAAATCTCAGGTTATCGATTGCTTTAAAGATTATATTGGTTACATGAAGAGATTAACGGGAGCTAAAATTAAGCGTTTGCGGTCCGATAATGGGACAGAATATTGTAATCATAAGTTAAAGCAGATTTGCAAGACCCATAATATCAAACACGATGTCACGAATATATATTCACCACATATGAATGGTGTGGCCGAGCGTTTTAATCGGTCAGCCATAGAGGCATTGAGGGCCACAATTGTGGATGATAATATGGATCGTATGTGGTGGGCAGAAGTACTTATGGCCTACACACATGTTAAGAATCGTTTGAGTCAGAAGTTACTAGAGGGCCAAAAACCTTATGAGCGGGTATTCAACTGTAAGCCCAATATACACTATTTTCGAGTGATAGGTTCTAAATGTTATCGTTTACTACTCAAAACCCAACGTGATAGCAAATTAGGTCCTGTATCGAAGGAATGTATTTTGATTGGGTATTCATGGAACACCAAGGGCTACAGGGTATATGATCCTGAGGAAGACAAAGTGTATAATACTCAAGATGTAAGATTCATTGAATCTTCGTACGCTGATGCAACGAAGAATTCTATTAATTTTGGACCGGATGATAATGGGAACTGGGGGAAATCTGTTGATCCTCCAACTCCTAATTCCAAACTAACTTTGCCTATCCCAACTTCATCAATCCCAAAGGTGGTTATCAAGAATGAGGGGCAGTCAGGGTCTATGGGTAATTGGGATAGAGTGGGTAAACAACGTCCAGCTACGGGACAGCATCCTAATCGTTATGATGCGACCTTATCATACCAAGGCCAAAAATTTTGTTCAGCTAATTCAGTTAGGAAATATTGTGAGGACAATAAGATTGACTACTCGAGGGAAAGTGTTAGGGATTCCTTCAAGTACAATAATCCTTATATCGGTCCATGGGACATACGGAATGTTAGCGACGGAGGGACGACGGATTCTCCTGATGTCGATTCATCTGATGAATCACACATGTCGTCAACATCCGTATCCAATTTAGTTGATTTAGCCGTTTATTTCGAGGGTTTGGAATGTTCCAACATAGATTTGGCAACCCACTTACGTATTCTGAGGCCATAGCTTCTCCTGATAAGTCTGATTGGGAAACAGCTATGGGTGATGAAGTTGAGACTCTCAGAGAGAGAAATGTTTTCAAAGAAGTTGATAAGACTCCACAAATGAAGGTACTAGATCATAAATGGGTTTTTGTTCGTAAGAAGAATGCTGAGGGCAAGGTCATACGTCATCGCGCACGACTTGTTGCGAGAGGTTTCTTACAAAACTATGGTACGGAGTTTACCGAAGTATACAATCCTGTCGTCAATTTTATTATTGTTAGGTTGTTTTTCGTTGTTCTAGTATTATTTCTTAAGTGGGTCGATACACATTTATATGTTAAATGTGCTTTTCTATACGGTGATCTGCCTGAAGACATTTATATGTCTATTCCTGATATTTTGGGTGTTGGGAAAACTAAGGTTTGGAAGTTGACCAAATCTTTA
>JH430444.1:29974-41762 GCA_000239455.1 Strigamia maritima | reverse complement strand
ATGCATAACTGTGCACGATATGCAATGGACTGTTTAACATTCATCATTGTTTGTAATAAAATGTTATGGTATGCTTCTCTGATCCTTCTTTGCAGGTCATCAGGTGTAGCAGGTTCTGTTGCTAATGCAACAAGCTAATCAAGCAGATGCTTTAATTGTTTAATTTGTTTTCATTTACTTTTTTTAGTTTAAAGAAAAACTAATGTTTGCCTATTATTTTGACAACTTTGGTAAAATTTTAGTAAAGCTTATTTACTGTGTTTACTTAATTTCATCATGCAGCTGTAGAGACTATTTTAGTGGGGTTTTTCAAAAATTTCATAGGAAAATATTTTTAGTAAATTATGTTTTTAGACTAATTAGACCATGCTCTACCACTTTCTAATTGGAATTAATGCTCTATCTCTTACCGTTCAAAAGTTCCAAATTGAATTCTGTCCTTTCCAAGGTCAGAGGTCAAATTTGAGGGTGCCATCAGATTTGCAATGAATGATTTCCTATATGAGTTTTATTTCAGTTTTCTGATATGTCAAGTATTTTGGAAATTATTTGGGGGGTCCAGACTTTTGGAACACCCTGTATATTATTATTCTAACATGGGAAGTTATCTTGTGATAGGTACTTGCTGTGGCCCATTGACCACAATAATTATCCTCTCTTGTATACGTAAGGGAAGGTGATCACACCTGTGATCCACTTTCCTGACGTAGTGAACGCCTCCTCAGGCCGTACTGATGTCCAATTGGACCTCAGTCCGACCTCCTACGGAGTGCCCACTATATAAGAGCTTGCAGAGCTCAGTTCGAGCGCTCCTTAAGTTACTTAAAGATATATTTATTTGTTGCTGAACGTTACTTGCATTTATGTGGTACAAAAAGCATTGTTTCTATGAGCCGGCTGGTGGAAAACCGTTAAGACCCTAGTAGCTGTGGCATTTATGTCACGGAAGCATATGTATCGCGAATATACATTTCAATCTAAGTACATATAATGACACATCGTTGAGTGGTTTTAGCGGGACAGACAGTTATTAACCATTCTATGTTCAGTTGTAATAATGATTCAGGAACGCATGTTACGATGCGAAACGTCGATCTTCGGCTTAGGTGATGCTTATCGCCAAGTAACACTCATCTGTGCTCATTCTCTGGTATTTATAGTATCGTTATGTCTCGTTATCGAGTGATACGGTGAAATCACCATATCCCCGATTGTTGTCTGTCTGGGAACCGTGTCACCTGACTCGGTCAGCCCAAACCTTGTGACGACTAAGAAAGTTAACCATTAGACGGATTGATGGATTCCCTCTCCTTTAGAACCACTTAGGATACCAGGAACGGAAACTAGAACTCTCGTGCATTTATATTAACTATCATATTATTGTAATTAGCCCCTAATGTCAGTATTAATTGTTGTCATATATTTATGTTCCTCGGTATATCTATTGTTATATGTTAGTGCTATTATTAAATATTGTCATGATTTGAGAATCAGGTCTCCCGTTTCTTTATCTGTCTTATTGCAATTTTCCCACGTTTAGTGCGCACCTTATCTCGGCTAGATTTTGTGTGTAAACGCCCTCTCCTCGTGGTCACTGTCACTAGACAATGCCCTCGGAGAAATGATCGTCACATCGTGTAGTGGAATTTATTTATTTAATTAATTTTATCGGTTCTCCGCGTGCGCGATGGATTGAAACAATGAGCGGACAACAATTGTAATTCGGATTTAATTTTTATTAAGAATAAACCAACTCTAACAAATACACTTGGCAAACACAATCAATCGTTCAATTCTCTTACTATTAAATCTCGGCATTCAAACCAATTCGAATGGAGAGCGCGAAACGGATCGAATCTATCGGGGAGCTTAATTGGGCTTCTCGGTCTCGCACCGCGTGTTTTTCGGCTGACACGCGCGTGGCCGTCAACAGTAACGATGGCGTTAAGAGCGGACTCACAGAATGGATCAGGAATGGTGAGGATTGTTGGGAAGTTCGCGCTTATATAATGTCTAGACCGGAAGTGGTCGTTTTCTGGACGTTATGTTCTGGCGGTCACTTTTCAGTGGCGCCGCCTAGTGTGAATGTGGCGAACCTATGCCTCATTATTATGGTTTTATGTTCTTATTTTGATAAGTGGAAGTTCCTTTTCCACATTTGATTACTCTGCACTTTAGATATTTACTCGATATTGCTTAATATCCGAGTTCTGAAAAGCCAGATCGTCACAGTTATCACAATATAGAAATAGATATCTATATTTCCATAAAGTGATAAAAGCACATTATCTTGAGAATCACTCTGACTCATGGGATTATCTTGTCATAATCCCCTTATCTGTGACAAGGGAATTAGACAAGTAGAAAAGCCCTTGTAACCCAGGAAGTAATGCCTTTTTGCTTTATGTGCTGTTACTGATACTGATCCTTGCTTATGATTATTTGCCTTTGTGCTTGATTACATTTATTTCAAGCTTTTGGCACCTCTGATTTATTATGAGGTGAATAGGAGGCTTGTATATCGGTCATGTAACAGCTCACACACTGCAGACATTGTACTGTGGTTACTCTATCGCCGCCGAGCTTGAGTGACAGTTGGCACGTGCAGTGGACGAGTTAGCCGACCTACTGGGTGATAGGACCTACTCCGGTCCCGCAGCAACTAGGAAACTCGAGGACGCGACACAGGACCGGACCGACCATAGGTGAGCAATTTATGTCTGTATATTTTTCTTCCTCTCATGGCCCCTGGCCCCCAATTTGAAACAACGCGTCGTAAAACACGCGGAATTGTGGTTTCCATGCCACTCAGGTCATTAGTCACCACGTGGAAATGGCGAGACCAGTTTCACCTCTTTTTTTTCTACTTGCATTTAATGAGCAAGTAATCCGAACTCCAAATATATTATACAGATATAGATTAAGTAGGATATTCACTTTACTTGTTGGTTTGTGAATATGAATATATAAGTCAGCACTCTACGAATTATCTGAAATTCATCCAGAATCGCTACCATGCGCGATCGAACAAGTAAGTGAAATAACAATATATTATAAATCCAAGATGATATATTTTATTGTAGGTTTTGATCAGGTTTGTTTAGATATGTTAAGATGGTTTATATCGTGTTAAAGTCGTGTAGGAACTGACCGCCATATTTACAGATAGCGAGTGCAATTCCACCCCGTCACATGTATGTTGTGATTGGTAAGAGATAACTGACCACATGTTATATGTTAATCTTTGATTTTAAATAAACACTTTGGTAGTCAACCATTAGACTGGACAGTCATATCTTCATTCATTCCTGATAACACAGGTTTATTATTCATATCTATTCTCTTCTTAATAATAAATCTTTATTTCAATCTATATTTATTATCTTATTTGAGTCTGCCGGCGCAGTGACATAGGTGCGTCATAGCGGTGAACTCTACAACCTTTTAGAAGCGTTTCAGCCCGTCACAGGTCACTCATCCGGGACATTTATGGTTTCTCTTCAAAGCACTCTACGGTCTACACCAGAGTAGCCACATGTGGTATGCGAAGTTAGACAGCCCTCTACTCACTTTCGGATTTACCAAGTTACTGGCTTGCAACTGTGTCTACATGTTGGATAAACGAGATATTTTATTGGTTTATGTCAACGATATGATTCTGTTCGCAGAGGACGAAGTCACTAAACAGGACATTGTTTGTTGTTTATCAACTTGTTTTTCTATAGTAGACTTAGGCTAAGTTAAAGTCTTACTGGGAGTCGAATTTATTAATCAAAATTTTCAAAAAGTTATTCTGATCAGAATTTTATTCCCAATCCAATAATACTCCAGGATGTTTAACTGCGTACACACCTTTAGGATGTATGACTTAATTCCTCAAGAATTCTGGTCAGAATGATTTTTTTGGAATTTTGATTGTTGACAATTACATAGTTCCATTCTGACTTATTTGAGGGCTTTGCAGACCCATACATCCAATTTAGAAAAATTACCCAAAAAATTGAACATCCTAGATCAGTTTAATTTTTAATTTTATCTTCAACAATTCTCGAGATATTGTCAAAATTGCAAAAACCTAATTTTGGTGGTTTTAAGTTTTTTTCTCAGTAACTACTTAATCAATCTTCAAAAATTTTACACGAAATGTTAGCTCTACCATTCTAATAAATCCTCTTAAAACCATTTGTCTGTCAATATTACAGCTTTTTTTTATTTTTTGACCAGGAGTAATACATACTATTTCCCCAAAACCCCATATGTGTAATTTATGTTTTTTTCTCAAAAGGATTCAATAGGATACTGGAGCATCGTAACATATTTCTTCTAACCGATACTTGCTAACAAGGCCTTAGATCGACATCGGTAGGTTATCGAAAAATGCCTTGCCTATAACAATGTTCGCAACACATTGGTGACACGAAACTTGTAAATTAATATTAATATTTAACTAAAATAAAAAGTATTTGTATTCCGTTTGTAATGAAAATTAATTTAGTCAAGCTGTATCTGCAACTGAAAATCGTATATCCAAAATTTTATACACTTTAATTTTAATGATCTGTACAAATACAGTTTTTTTTTTCCAAGTTGAGCTTTAATTTTTCCATTCAATTTGTATTTTCGCATCTTTCCGACACTGAAAAAGAAATATTTACACCGATACTGCGAGGCAACAGTTTCCTCGAATTCACTGGAAAACGTTCAAATTCTCCTGCGATGTGGTGATTCCAATGTCATACACTTTTTCTTTGCCTAACATCAAAAACGAATTAATATGCAAGAATACAAAGTCATCATCGAGTTCAACACGGAAATACATGAGCGGGTTGATTATTCACACTGCAGTAACTTTTCTCAGCTCTACCTCTCTTAAAAACTAGAAAAATGTTTTTTTTTTATGTTTGTTAAATCATTCACTGACAATTGATAATTTAAAAATGTCACGAGACGATTTGTGAACAATTTACACGTGAACCAGATGAATTTATCACTGCTCCTCCTTTTTTCTCAACATTTTCTTTAAAAGATAACGAAAACTATCATCCATTGGCTGTTTAAAAATGTAAAACCACAGTCCACATATTTTTTAAAAAAGATAAAGCGACATGAATGATGAACGCTATACAAAAATAATCACATGACATCAATTAGAAAATTCCACAAAAGATTTTTTTTAAAACTTTTTTTTAGCAGTAAATATAACTTTCAAGTGACAAAAAAAATGAAAAGAAAAGAAAAATAATAATAAAAACTAACAAAAACATGGCACAATTTACACTCCCATGTTTTTAACAAATACTTGGTTTAAAAAATAACATTTGTTGTTTAAATTTTTCTCCCTCTACTTCTTTTTTTTTATACTAAAAATGGTTAGATTAATAAAAATAAAAAAAGAAGAAATATTACACATTTGTAAGTTTAAACAAAATTTACATACTGTACAATTAGCAGTAAGAGGGAACACTTAAGGATGCTGCAACTGCAACATTTAAAATACTCGTTTTGTTTTTTTTCCATTAGAAAATCATTAGAAAATTCCTAAGTGTTATCCACTCACAAGAACTAAAAAAGAAAAAAAAAGAAAAAAAAGAAAAAAAAAGAAGAAAAAGAAAAAAAAGTAAAACTATGTTAAAAATTAAAAATTAAAAATTAATGTAGCTTTTCTACAAAATGGAAAAAAGAAAAAGAAAGAAAGAAAAAAAAATCTGAAGATTGATTTCACTTTTTCACAGTAACAATTGCTCATTGCCATCCATCACTTATAATATCCTTGATTGTAGCACGTTTGTTGTCGCAAAGCGTTGCTACAGTTGCTGTTGCTGTTGGTGTTATTGCTATTACTGCTACTGTTGTTGCTGGTGTACTGTGTGTCGTGGAACACTTGTGGCTAGACGGAGCAAAAAATTGAAACAAGAGCAAATTAGTAAGTTTTCATCCGAGTTTGCCTAAAAGAAAAAAAAGAAGAAAAATAACGAACAGGTAAAATGGGTGGAAGGGGGTGCGATGGTCTTGTGGTTAAATGAACAGGTTGCACGTGCATAGCTGAAAGTACTTGTTCACCGTATGGAGGTAAAGAAGGTTGCTGACCCCCAACGACTAAACTCCGAGTCACTTGTGGTATCGCATTCATTTGTGGTCTGATCGCTAGCGCCGGCCGCGCAGGCTGTGACGATAGAGGTGCGTTCGCACTGCCATACTGCGTTACTACCTGAAACGAAAAAACACACGTGCGAGCTTTTAACTGGATCAGGGAGAACACTGATTGGCGCGTCGCCGTTTACCTGTGAGCTCGGCTGAAACTGCTGCTGCTGCCTAGGCACGTACAATCCCGATGGATACTGTTGATAGGCGTACGGCTGCGGAGTGCCGGAAGCTGGCGGATGCAGAACACGGGGTGGTTGGTAGCCGGTGATTCCAATTATAGTGGGAATGTTCCGCACAAGAGGCAGAGCTGAAATATTAAAGGTTACCAAAAATGTCGACAAAGGAAAAAGAAAAAGAAAAATACCTGACCGCGCAACTGCCGATTGCGGACCCGCCGGATGTGGCAAATAGCAACTGATGGACCGAGAGGACTGTGGCGAGCCCAATTCCACCACTCCTAATGAATGAATGAATGAATGAATGGTTGAATATGAATGAATAAATGGATAAATGAATGAATGAATGAATGAATGAATGGATGGATGGATGAATATAAATGAATAAATGAATGAATGAATGAATGAATGGATGGACGAATATGAATGAATAAATGAATGAATGAATGAATGAATGGATGGATGAATATGAATGAATAAATAGATAAATGAATGAAGAAATGATTTACTTTTTTTTTATAAAAAAAATCATATTTGTAAACCTTCTTTTTCTTTGTCAGCATCAGAATCGTCATCCGTATTAAGACCAAACTCTCTCCGCAGTCGCTGAGTGAGATTTTCCCTTTGCTGCTCCAGAGTGGTTGGATTGCTACTCCACGTCGCCTCGTCGTCCGTCCGTTTGTGACCATCCCTTTTGGCATCTGACCATCAAAGAAAAATCAAGTAAATATTTAACACGACTGAAAAGAATAGAACAAAATAGAACAGCTCACCATTCGATGATGCGTCGACCGGCCCCGACTGGAATAAAGGAAGTGTCAATAGTTGCGGCGGCGCCGGCAAATCAGTCGGGCTGAGCGTAGAGACGGTGCTGGAAACTGCTATGGAACTGCTGGCCGTAGACGGCGTCGCCAACATAAGATTGCTGCCACCGCCACGGGATGTTTGATTTTCCATCTTCCTCTTTCGATATTCGAGTAACGAGACCTTTCGTTTTATCGTGTGACTTATGGACGCCAACGGCGAACAGACATTGTCCAGACTGGTGCTAGATATTTGCGTCGTGCTGGTTTCGTCCGCACCAGAGGACGATATGACCGGCCCCTGGCTGGGATACTCCGAGTCGCTGCTGTTGTTGCTCTCTGTCGTCCCGGTCGCAGAGTTCGCAGCCAACAACGATTCACACGCCGCGAACAGCGCGGAAGCGGAGGCGGAGGCCGAAGCCGATGCCGATGGCGCGACCAAATATTTCATGGAAGAATCCGGTTTGGTCGACACGGTGTCTAGAGGCCGCAGATCGACCGGCGTTTCCACTGGCCCGTCGTCGACCGCTATCAACAATTCCGGGTTCTCCCTTTCCGCACACCCGTTGCTGGTAGTCACGTTTTCTTCGCTCAAATCGGCCGCTTGAAACCGCCTTTCCGAGCTTGAATCGGCGGGCGTCATTACGTTGCTGCTGCTGCAATCACCGCCGCTTTCTTTCTCCGTCGAATCCCGATGGCCGCGCGGCTGCGGCTGCGTGGACGAGCATTCCTGACTGCAATTTGCAAGTAGAGGTGGCCCAATCGCCGGCAGCTGAGTTTCGGCTTCGACGATGCTCGTAAGACTACTCACACTGTTATCCCCCGTCACTGGTTGGTCAGCGCTTGTGGCCGGAACATTCTCGCACTCATCCCACCGTTTTGCACACACGTTAGTGTCACAATCGTCATCTATGTAGTCCTCGTTGTCTATGTCGCCTAGGCCGTCGACGTAATCCCCCTCCCCCTCACCTTCAACTTCACCTTCACCTTCAATGTCGTCAATGTCATCAGGAGCAAGAGAAAAATTTTGAAGATCTGCGCTTGCACTGGGTCTCTCGATAAGAATTTCTTCATCACACTTGCGCTCCACCTCGTTGCCCCCGCCACCTTGTTTAGCGATGAGGCCACTAGACTGCTCCAAACCCGAATCGTACTGCACTTTTTCCGAGTCCAGGTTGGCCGTCGCCCTCTGACAAGCGATGCCGAACAAAGAATCGGCTTGCCCACTGACCGATGGCGAAGGGGTGGACGGAGGCGACGAACAAAGCAGGTCAAACGGCATGGATTCGCGAGGTAATCGTCTCTTTTTAAGAGGGGTTACTAAATCTGGCGCCGAGGGTGAAGTGCTGGGGCTGTTGACGATCAGCGGCGGACTCAACGAGCCGTTAGCAAAAGGAGATGGTTGATCCGTAGACTCGACCTCCTCGCACATCGCTTGCCGCAACCATCTCTTCTTGGCGGAGCCCATCGTACTGTCGGACGATTGTCGTGAAGTGTGCGTTGTCAAAACGCCTCCACTCGAGCGCCTCAAGTGAGCTTGGCTGATCCCCGTTGGACTGCGAGCAGACCGAATGTAGCAAGTGGGACTAGCGGTAGTAAAATCGGGAGGTTCGGTTTTTATTGTCAATGGTTGAACGTTTGGTTCTGAAGACTCGCTCAGCCATTCTGTCATCATCAACTGCAAAGAAAACTTTTATGCACCCAAAACAAACAAATATATAGAAAAAACATAAAATTAAAAAAATATAAAATAAAAAATAATGACTAAAATAAAACGCAACAGACGAGTAGTAGCTAGCCAGCCTACATTCCAAATGGAATAGAGCTAGCTAGCTAGCTAGTTAACGTGAACAATAGACCAGGACTTTCAATATAAGGAAACAACCTTCACAACTTTCGGCATGGGCCGAATAAAAGAATGAAAGTCAATTTGCATACATCAAATCAAATTTAAGGCAAATAAGGAAAACCTTTTGGAAACTAACCGTCAGACATTTCGTTAGTGATCACTGAAAACGCAACTAACTGCTGCTACTGCTACTGCTAGCAAGTAGAAAGTGTAAGTGATGTTTGTCGAATCTGATTATCTGACGACTGTGGATTGAAATTGCGGCCCAAACAGAAATCTGTGAGAGAAATTTCTGTTTATCGGCTGAATTTCAAATCAATTTTCCACATTACCTTAGGGGGCTTGGACAATTAATCACCGAAAGCGAAAGTGAAAGCGAAAGCATACCTAGGAAAAAAATCCAACTAAAACCTACAGTATCATTACCTTTTTCGTTTTGGGAAACTTAAACCCATTATTAACCGGAATGAGGGTTGCAGGCGTTAAGTCCAAACTCGCCAGTTGAGCCGCCACCGGAGTTGGAGTTGGCATTGGAGTTGGCATTGGAGTTGGCATTGGAGTTGACATTGGCGTTGACATTGGCGTTGACATTGGCGTTGGCGGGTGTGCCGAAAGCGCAGCTGGCGTTGCCGCAGCCACTACGATTTGTCCACTCGTGCTGCTTTCGTCGGGCGACAGAATGTCCGACCCTCCGCTGTTCATCCGACTTCTTCTTCGCATGGGATTTCCACAATTCTTTCTTTTCTTTCCTTTACGTAGTTTGGAAACCGGCTTCGTTTCATCGCTAGATTGCACACTATCAACCGCAGCCACAGCCGCAGCTGGCGTGTAAGTAGGAGTCAGTGGAACGTCTTCTGCGCCGTCAATGTTGGTATTAATTGGGTCAAACGCGGGTTTCTTCTCCTCTTCTTTTTTCTGCGTTTCTTGCTCTTCCTTCTTTTGCGCTAGCCTAGCTAATGTTTCTTGACGCCTCTGCTGCGTTTTCTCCATCCGCGCAAAAGCCTTCATGATCGCCTCCATTTTCCTTTCTTCCCTCGTCTGTAGAGAGAAAGACAAAAGAATATTGATCAGCATTTCAAATAGCACAAGCATTTTTCTTTTCACCATCTTTTTGCGCCTTTCGGACGCTTGTTCTTCCGTTTCGATTTCCTCGTTCGTATGACTTTCTCCCAGCACGTTTCCGTTGCCTTGAGCCGAATCAGGCTCTCTTTCCATGTTCTCGTCATCGACTAAACGTTCGCATTGGACGTGACTTTGAGCCATGCGCAACGGTGATGTTTTGCACGTTTTAACCACCGGTATACTCCCGCTGGCAACAGCCGGCTGATCGCTCTCCCCGTCGGTAGTCGACGATCTTTTCACTTTTTTCACTTTCCTCTCCAAATTCCTGTATGGGAAGAAGAAAAAAGAAAGAAAGAAAGAAAGAAAGAAAGAAAAGAAAAAGAAAAGAAAGAAAAGAAAGAAAGAAAGAAAAGAAAAAAAANAAAAAAAAAAAAAAAACCCCCCAAATACAGGTGAATTAGATTTGGCTAAAAATGAAAAAAAATAAACAAAATCGAATTTTGCTACGTACAGCCTTTCCACAATCCCATTCTTTTTGACGTGGCTCAATAGTGCGCAATTCGCTTTTTGACATGCACATTCCACTTCATCGTTCCTAAATACAGAAACAGAAATAAAATCGAGTTACCGCCCAGTGCCGGAATGAACATAGGAAACCGTACCATATGTCACAATCAAACGCAATGGTTATTTCCTCATTCTGTAAAATATTCTTTAACGACGTAATATACAAATGTAAGGATCCACTTTCGATGACATGATGAACCTTAGTGAAATTAATAGTTATTATTTTTATATATATACAGGGTGTTCCAAAAGTCCCTTATCTATTTTAAACGTGAATAAAAAAAAAACTAACAACTGTAGGAATTTGAAATTTAAATCAGTGTTTCATCAACTCAAAAAGATTTTTGTAGCAAAATTTCAGATTTATTCCAACAATAACTAAAAAGTTACAACAGAATAACTGAACGTTAAAGTCGCTCATAGGAATGCATTGGTTTCTTGTTAGATTTTTTCTATTGTTAGATTTTTGTAGAACAAAGATGGCGACAATGCAGGAGATGGTGCAATGTGTTTTATGGTTTTCTGAGGCAAAATCAGTTACTATGGTGCAACGAAATTACAGGCAACAATATACGAGACAGCCTCCATATAAACAGACTATTCGACAATGGTTTCAAAAGTTTTTGGAAACAGGCAGTATGAAACACAGAAAGAGAAGTGGGCGACCACATACA
This sequence comes from Strigamia maritima, assembly GCA_000239455.1. Lineage (NCBI taxonomy): Eukaryota > Metazoa > Arthropoda > Chilopoda > Geophilomorpha > Linotaeniidae > Strigamia > Strigamia maritima. The sequence continues at coordinate 30,487 of JH430444.1, read as the reverse complement.
AGTGATGAGCATATTGAGGAAGTTAGTCAGAAGTTTCAGCGTAGTCCTAGAACATCACTATAAGACGAGATTCACTTCAGCTTAACATTCCACTTTCCACTCTACATCGTATCATTCACAAGAAACTTAATTATCATGCCTACAAGTTACAAATGGTACAAGAACTGTTTCCAACTGATCGACCACAATAAAAAGAATTTGGTATGACAATGCTGTTGACATGCTGCATCAAACTTGGAGAGAAATTGAATATCAATTGGATATGCTTAGAGCTACTAATGGTGGACATGTTGAAGTTTATTAAGTAACATTATTGTTTATTGCTTCTTGACTGATGTTTTTTTTTGTTTAATAAAAATCTAACAATAGAAACTAATGCATGCCTATGAGCTACTTTAACTTTCTAGTTTTTCTGTTGTAACTTTTTAGTTATTGTTGAAATAAATCTGAAATTTTGCTACAAAAATCTTTTTTAGTTGATGAATCACTGATTTAAATTTCAAATTCCTACAG
>JH430444.1:7184-29954 GCA_000239455.1 Strigamia maritima | reverse complement strand
ACACCTGTATATATATATATGTTGTTTTTATTTTTATTTTATTTATTTATTATATATATATATATATATATAAATAAATTAATAAATAAATAAATAAAAATAAAAATAAAAAAACAACAACAACTAATTAATAAATCAATAAATAACCAATCAATTCGATTATTTTACCTCGGCATTTGGTGAACACGACCTCCGAACAAAGCGAGAATCATTGCCATACTGGCGGCAATCAACACACACATCTTCTTGTCCGTTTTGCAAAGTATAAAACAATACGAACGGATGAACCCGATTATTGAATAATGTATTTTGGTGTTGGAATTGCGAAAGCAAAAGAAATTTCCCTCGACATTCACAAACAATTTGTCCCGGCCGCAAGTCTTCCAATGCAAACAAGCCCTTGACACGTAAAAATAGAATTAATATTAATATTAATAGAATCAACAATCGAAAAAATAGACGGTTTGCGCTTTCACGTACTTAATTTTTTTAATTACAAATGTTAGATAAATACGAGATTTTAAAAATTAATCTCGTATTTAATTTAACATTCGTATTACGAATATACGAGATTTATTTTTCAATTTGTTCGTATATAAGTTGATATACGAATGCACTGCACATGCACAGTGTGCATCAAAATTCGCACATGCGCATTGTTCTGCAATTTGAAGCGAGTGTGGCATCCATCTTGTTTTTCATCGGCTTGTTGTATTTTCGGTAGATTTTTAGTCATCTAGGTTAGAAATTTGTTTGCAACTAACTATTTTCAATATAAACTTGGCATTAGACACACATAATTTATACATTTTCTGAGCAAAGCCATGTTTCTCATTTATTTGTTTATTTCATTCTCGTTCGTGTTTAATTGTTTTTGCACGCACAATCTGAAACAGTAGGTACATTCCTAAAGTCTCGTGTTAATAACGTGACCGTGTCGTGCTACAAACACGGGCTAAAACGAACACGCGATTGGTTCTGCATGTAGCTCACGTGACATTTTGCAACACGACACGGTTGCGCTAGCTGACACGAGACTTTTGGAATGTACCTACTGATTTTAATTAAGAGACACGAGATAATTAATAAAAATGAATTTATTTCATTTTTATTAATTTATTTCACGTTTGTAATAAAATCTCGTTCGTGAAAGCGCAAACCGTCTAATAACGAAAAGGCAGAGCAAAGTAAAACAAAGTAAAACAAAGTAAAACAAAGTAAAACAAGTAAAACAAAGTAAAACAAAGTAAAACAAAGTAAAACAAAGTAAAACAAAGTAAAACAAAGTAAAACAAAGTAAAACAATAGTAAAACAAAGTAAAACAAAGTAAAACAAAGTAAAACAAAACAAAACAAAGCAAAGCAAAGCGTAACAAGGCGAGATTACTACCTTGGTCGTTTTAGAAACGTCTGCGACGTGACACAATTGTTCCCTCATATGTTCGGCCACTTTCCGCGCCAATTCTTCGTGCTGCCCATTAAATTTCAAGTTGCTTACTTGAAGATGCACTTCCGGGCTGTACTGATTGGTCTCTGCGTCTTCATATTTTTCCATCCATTCCTTGATGCTCACGTCCCACGAATCACGCGTGTTTTCGTCCACTTGGCTAACTTCCATGCTTCGACTTTTACGCTACAACGGGACAAATTAAATTCAATTAAATTCATTCACTCATTCACTCACTCGCTCGCATTAATTGTTTTGAAAAATGTCACCCTCTTTCTAGTGGCCGGCCTCCGTTGTTCGGTTCTCTCCTTAATCCTTCGCCTCACTCTCTTCATCGGTGTGGTTTGAAACTTTTCTTCCGCCGCCTTCTCCTTTTTTCTTCGCTTAATCTTCCGGCCTTTACTGGCAGCGGAACCTCCAACGGCTTTCAATTCTGAATTTTCATCGCCCGTTTCGTCCGAACTCGAATCCGCAGTCATTTCCTCTTTTTTACGCGTCTGCAAAGCTTTTGCTTTTTGTTTATCGACTTTGCGAGGTTCACATTTCTCACACATATAAGTTTCGGGAATATTATTTCTATCCAGCCCCATGCAGTCGACGTGTTGCCAAACACTAGAAAAAACACATTTCAATTACAAGTTTGGAAGAAGAAACTTTGCAAAAATTCAAATCTTACGAGCACTTGTCACAACAAATCATATACTCGTCGTCATGTTCGAAATCACATATGCAACGAGTGACCGATTCTTCTTCGGGCCCTTCTTCCTCATTGGTCGTGCTTGTGGTAACGACAGAGGTGCTAGTATCCTCGTCCAAAGCGCTGCTTAGTTTCGTAGGAGATTGTGGCGGTGTGGGCGGAGGTGGAGCACCATAATTGTGATCCTGGAGGTTAAAAAGTTAAAACAAAAGTTAAGTTCTTAAAACATTTATTTCTTTATTTTTTTAACCTGATACGGTAGTCCACAACAATTTGGATAAGTAGTCACCGATGTAACCGTAGGCCGTTGTGCAACAGCTCCATTATTAATCGTATTTGTTCCAGCGAAATTAGACCTGAAATAAAAATCGGAAAAGATTAAGATTGTCATAAGTTAATTGCCATTCAATCTTATAGTCATACTCTGAGCCAGTTTTCGGAATTTCGGCTTCGGTACCTTTAGTAGGTACTGCCGAACTGAAATGCGAAGCTCCAATTTGGAGGATAATGCTCATATTCATGCCTCCCTATTCTTCGGATTAAGATGACAACCACGAGTGTAATGACAAATATTCACGATAATAGTGGACCGCCGAGCCTGAAAATTAATTTCAACTTATTATTGTCATCATTATCATTTGTTTCTTTATGTGAGCATTAATTTTACACTTAAATTAACAAAATAACCATTTTTCTTTTTAACACTTGATTTTAAAGAACAAACATCAACGATAGATACCAAATAGCGGAATGCCGGCGTTTTTTATATATATTTTTTTAATTTTTTTATATATACATTCAAGTAAATCCTCTGCAATCGAGGCGAGACGAGCCCAGCTCAGCCCAGCAAATTAAATAAAATGAGTTAAAAATAAATCAAATTTTAACAGCAACATGTATGACAATCCGAGATTTGGAAAATTCGTTTTAAATTGCAAAAACACACGTCAGATTTTTTAAATTTGACTTGAACGAAATTTGTTAACACCACATATATACCTCTAGATGTTTTTAATTCTTTTATTTTTAATTTTCAAATATACGTTTGTAAACTATTCTACTTATCACACTTATTTTGACCGCTTTACATATTTCCAGATTTCAAAACGGAAAAAAACGACATTTACTAAAATTGAAATGGCTATATAGATATATATAATAATATAAATAATATAACAATATATAATATAATAAAATAGTAAAGAAAAACAGCAATTTTAAAACCCAAGAAATTTTCTTGTTCGGAACCGATTATGAGTAAAAATTGAGTACGGTACCACAGCAAATATTAATGACAAACTATGTAATAGCTTAGCCTAACGACAGGGCAAGACAGGGTTAGACAGGGTTTGGTACAAGTCAAGGCAGGACCGGACAAGGACTAACTACTCTGTTGATACGATGATCATAACATTAGTTGAAATTAAATTTAAATAAAATAAAATAAAACAAAACAAAATGGAAATGTAGTTGGCTCAAGTGGATGTTAAGCTAGGCTTAAATTATATACCCTGGGTACATTTCAACGACACATCCTTCGAGTTACTACCTTTCCTCGACGCCTTCAAGTTAGGCCTAACGGAAAAAAGTGACTTTTCCCTACCTTCATTTACCTTCATTTTCAAGACTCAATTTACGGGAAATAATAAATAAATAAAAATTTAAAGTTTTAATCCATTCGAAAACGAAAATCCACGTCCGAACCGAATGAGAATGTGGTAATTTCGATAGGAAAAATGAATTGAATAAATTGTTTCTGTCGAAATTACTTTGTGCATTGGAATAAAAAAAAAGTAGAATTTTCCGAGAAGCCCGCCATTATGTTAATGAGACTTTCTTTGCTTTTCTTTCAATTCGAATTCCATTCGGTTCCATCTCAATTCTCAATTCTCAACCTCGTTATTTGTGTTGACAACCCTGAACAATAATGGCGGCTCAAGCTGGTGCAAATTGAATTTGAGAAGGAAGTAATTTAAATCGTCCGTTTTACATATTACACCGTTCCTATTATTTGTTCTCGATTTTCTATTTCAAAAGTCGACTCTTTCCTACAAAGATGTCAAGATCAAGTTTTTTCAGAAATCATCAAACTCACCATTGTGGCTCTTCTGGCGAATTCCCTCGTTTTTTTAAATAAATAAAATCGGCTGCTACGCACGCTACATGAATGTGGAATCACAATCAAATTTCACCACTTTGTTGACTATCACTTGTCGTTAAGATGGCAACAAGAATTACTGATTTGTTCGAACACTCCAACTGATGATAAATGCTTCAAACTATCATTTCGCTGCATCAACATCGGAACAAGAGAACTTCACTCATCAAAATACAATGGCGGCCATTGAACGTCTCATCTACGGGGTTTGCAGCAGTAAATGAACGGATCTACAACATTAGTGCGTGTAATAGCAAGCGCATGATGTCACCATGAGTCAATTTCCATTACACTTGTGATGCAATTGTGTTGCATCTGTGCCTCGATCTGTGCCGATAAGCGAGGATGAGAATAGGCAGGTGCCAAACGAATACCTTAATTTCGTAACGGATCAAAAAATAGCTATTTGATTATTATTATTTTTAAGTCTCAATTTTAAAATCAATAATGAAAACGAAAAAATTTCAAAAAAAATGTCAAAAGTAATTCAACATGGAGAAGATAAATATTTTGACCCTTGCATTGAGGTTACCTCGGATACTACTAGGATGTATCTTTACTTTACAGTAGAATAAATGAGAATCGGTAAATGTCTGATAAGCAAAAAAGGTAAAAAAAAAAATGTTACCGTCAAAATATAAGCCATCTAAAACTTAAACACGCGATGTGAAGCAGATAAACGTCGGGATAAACCCTGAAAGTAACCGAGCATTGACGTCATCTGCTTACCCGGTTAAAAAGTGGACTAGAAACAGGAATTCGTCGACATTGCGTGCCTAGTTTTGGTAACCACTGCAGGGTATACGCGCCGCAATCGCAGTACCGTTGCTTTTGGCCGCCTCTCATCGAATTCGGTCTGTAGTTTTAGATCATGTGTAATTTGTCACGATTACATAGACAAAAGCCAGGCGGAAAAGCAGTGAATACCGGAATCGTTGTAAGAAAATCGTCGAAGTAAGAAAAGAGAAGAAATCCGTGATCGAGTCGTGTGTTCTGGCAGATTTGGCGTCGTCTCCGTTTTACCGATTCTTCCTTCATTTCTTGTTGTTGTTATTCGGGTGGGAGGACAAATGCGAGGACAATTACGAAGGCGAAGTGCTGCAATGACGCTGTAACCGAGTCTCGCGACCACTTGCCACTTTTCACTCTCTTTCTCCGGAGAAAAGGAAAAGGAAAGAAAATATCAAAATCATAAATTCTATCTATCTATCTATCTATCTATCTATCTATCTATCTTTTCTATATGCTTGTTATTGTAAACATTTGCTGGAAGTTTCGTTCTCCCCTGCTCAGCGTTTGCGCTTTTGTATTGAATCAGCATTAATTAATCATCTATAATCGCCAATCAATCGGAATCATCAGAATCAGAATCAGAATCAGAAATCAGTTGGTTCAATCATGCTGGAGCCATCGTCAAGCGAAGAGGAGTCGGATAACGAGACTGTAGAGGAGGAGAGTTCCGAAGCGGCTAGGACGGGATCGACAGGTGCATTGGAGTTGCCCAGTTCGGGTTCTCTGACGCGGAATATGTCACCAGCGAGTGGCACCGTCGACACGTTGAGCGTTACAGGCAGCACACATTCCCGTTCTAACAGTTTCGCCAGACCGTCGAGCCCGAGCCCATCGATTGTGAGTGAAAAAGAGAAAGATAAGGATAAAGATAAAGACAAAGACAAAGGAGACGCCGATTTGGATAAGCAGGAGCGGGAGGAAGAGGAGCGCAAACTGCGTCTCCAATTGTACGTATTTGTCATTCGATGTGTTGCATATCCATTTAACGCCAAACAACCAACAGACTTAACACGACGCCAGAATAAGATCGCGAAATCGCAATTGGAAACGATTCAAAGCCGATTCCAGGCATTTTTAAAGGGCGAGACGGGAATCGTGGCAGACGAGGCATTCCAGAATGCAGTGCAGAGTTATTTCGACGTGTTTTTACGAAGTGATCGCGTGCTGAAAATGGTGCAAAGCGGCGCCTGCTCACAGCACGACTTCCGAGAAGTTTTTAAAAATAATATAGAGAAACGAGTGCGCAGTCTCCCTGAGATTGATGGCCTCAGCAAAGAAACAGTTCTGTCGTCCTGGATGACCAAATTTGATGCTATCACCCGTGGCGAAGAAGACACGAGGAAAGGGCCAATGAGGCCTACTCCAAATGTCGCCTCTGAACTCATCATGAGCAAAGAACAGCTTTACGACATGTTTCAAAATATTCTTCATGTCAAGAAGTTTGAGCATCAGTTATTATTCAACGCGTTGCAGGTGACACATTCTTCTTCTTTTCCGTTATTCTTAATATTCATATTATCATTACAGTCCAACTTGGGTACAGCGAACCACACCGAAAACACTGAAAATCGAAAGATGAGAAAGACGAAGCGCGAAAATGATAATAGATAGATAGATAGCTAGATTAAAATAATGAATTTCGTGCTTCGTTATTGTCTCGTTATTTTCAGGCTTGGTCGTTTCGCAGTCAAAATCTCGTTTATTCCAATTCAATTTATTTTATTCAATAACAACTGCAATATTATTTATTATTGTTAAAAATGCAATGCATCAGCATAAGCTGACTTCTCCAATCTGAAGATTTAAATGATCCAGAACAAGTTTTTAGGTTTGTGTAAATCTGCAGTGAGTAAATTCGACATTGCAATTGCCATTACTTTAAAACAGTAATCATTTTAAACTTGGTGATATAAGAGACTTCAAAAATGGATTGCTATACACTGTGAGTCTTAAAACTAATTAGCAAATGGAAAATTGCCGCTTAAAACTCTTTAAATTCTGTTATTACTTAAGATAAAGTCGGCAATTACATGTTTAAAATCAAAAATTGCTTAAACCACATACACAACACTTGTGTTTTATATTTTTAAATGCAGCAAGTGTAATTTTAAGACTAGCTGCATTCAAAAACTGAAACTTGTGCATTATTATGAGTGTTAGTATGGTTTAGGCATGTGTTGCTATTTTTTAGGGTAGTTATTTGAGACGGTTTATTGTTTGAATTACTTGGAGCAAATTAAAAAGTAGATTTATATTGTTTGCTTTATAACTTGTAAATTCCAAAAGAAATTAGGCATAAAAAAGCTAGAATTTTGTCTTCTTATGTTGAATTGGATTTCATAAATCAAAATTTTTAAGGCTTAAAACTTAACATTATATTACAGAGTTTGTGGCAGGTACTTTCCCTTATAATTATAACTTTTTTATGGTTATAAATAATGTTTCAGAAAAAATATTAAGTCCAGTTTTTGGAAATCGCTTTTCTAAACACTAGAAACTGGACTTTTTTTCTTTTGTGTAGGATTATTTATAACCATAAAAAAAGTTATAATTATAAGGAAAAAGTACCTGCCGCAAACTCTGTAATGTCTACTGTACTGTTTAATTTTTAATTTTTGTATCTTAGATCACACTTTAAAAATTTGGTTTATTTGCACAACAGTATAACTTCATCTACAATGCATATCTGAATTCATAAAGATTGTTTTTTAAAACATCAAAACCATGGTTTTGATGAAGAAATTTATTTAAAACTAGCATATTATTATTTCTATTTAAAAAACAATCTTTTTTGCACAACAGTATATTTGAGCTTGGAGGGACATTGGGCCAGATTCACTAAAAACTTTGTTAGGCATGAGAATTGTACAAAAACCGTTATGTGTATGTAGAAAAGAGAAAAATCACAAAGAAAATCTAATTTTTTCAACAATGACTTTTGTGATCAGTAATTACTTTTTCCCATCCTGTATAGATAAAATGCGTAGGTTTACGTCCCAAATAGTAACAATTGTGCACATTCCCTATTTAGTCTCACTTTTCTCTTTTTGTTATGTCGTTTGCTAGATTTTACAACTTCAACATTAGGTTTAAAAGAAATTAGATATTTTATGCTTTGTAAAGTATGTTGTGAGAATGCGTGTTGTGAGTGCTTTTAGTAAGTGGGGCGATTACCAAATAAGCTGACTAAAATAAGGAAAATTGAGGTATAAATTAGTATGGGTTGGTTGCCTGTTACAACAAGTATCTCGATAGTGGGTCGTATGAATAAAGTGAAGTTTATGCTTTTACTTCATAATTTTGGAGTAAACACTCTCATTCTTAAGAATAAAATTTTAAGTAAATGCTTTGACTTTGAAGCAAAATAATATTTACTTCATGCTAGTAGTTTTTACTTTAATTAAAAGCATTTACTTTTTCTACTTAAATTTTGTATGAATAAACAGAAGGAAATGCTTTTATTTTTAGCAAATGCTTCAAAAATTTGAAGTCAGCTTCCGAGTATACTTCAGTCTGTTACTACAGCCATGGCCCTGCTATTTAATCATGTTTTCAAGGCCATAAAGCACTACAAATCCACACGGAAACTCGAGATGAGGACTACCGTGAATTATACAGGTTTAATAGTGAAAATGTGGAATGGATTACAAATTATTTTCTCATTGCTTCTTTGTAAATTATGAAGTAAAAGCATAGACTTCACTTTATTCATATGACTCAATAAAGCAGGAAAATTAACAATAGAAATGTGAAGCAAAACCTTCACTAAAAAGAGCTTTTGCTACTGAGTGAAAGCTCAGTAGCAATTCCCAATTCCAAAATAACGATGGCGCGATGGGGATTTACATTTTATGTTATATTTATTTGATTTAAAATAATTTTTTTTTGAAATTTTACTTTTTCTGGATTTTTTATTTTTTCTCGTTGATTCTCTTCTCGAATACCACTCGTGCTAGTGATTGTCGAAACAGCTTGCAACCATTTTTTTTACTCATTGGTAAAACTACTTGTGTATCTAAAAATTGCGAACAGAATAAACCACTCGTGTCCTGCGGGCACTCGTGATTTATTCAGGTTACAATTTTTGATGCACTCGTGATTTTTACAGAGTAAAAAAATTCATTGTTACAAGCTTATTTTGACATTCACACGCTTGTGGTATTACAACTGAAAATGGACTTCTTGCAAGTGGATATTTGTTTCAAAGATATTTACTTAGTTTGTCAAATTGAGCATGTCAACATGACAAGTTTCAAGAAAATCATTGAAAACTAAAATTTAGAGTCATGTATCTTTTTAGACGTTTAGTACTTTTATGATGTGGGTTGTCACGATTAGTACAAGTCATTTGGTGGCGCACTTTGTAAAAGTAGTCAAGGTTGGAAAGGACACATGGCTCCCACTTTGAATGCTGCTATTCTTTATGTAGTTGGATTCTGCTGATGAACAAGCAGCGGCGATTCGAAGAGAACTGGATGGACGTATGCAGAAAGTGCAGGAAATGGAGCGGGTAAGTTAAATTACTTTTACGTTTTATTATTTTGTGATAATAAAATGGTTGGGAAAAATCTAGAATCGAAAACTGATGCCACGCTTTGTGTTGAAAGAAATGGAAAGTCTGTACTTGGAAGAGCTGAGATCTTCCATTAATTTGCTGATGGCCAACTTGGAGAGTTTGCCCGTGTCAAAGGGTAGCACTGATTCTAAGTACGGATTGCAGAAACTGCGCCGGTATAACCACAGGTAGAATACACATTCAATGTAATTTTTTTGGTCTTTAATACTTTTTTTAGTTAATTTATCCTATTACGATGTTTCTGGAATGAAAACAAATCGACTATGAATTGGAAACAAAATGCCATTCATGAGTTTTATAATATTCATAAACAACCACTATTTTAAGCTTAAAATAGACATGAGTTTAAATTATCTATGTCTATCATGTTTATCTAAAGTAAAAATTTGTTGTACGCTTGTTCATGAATGCACTTCCATATTTTCTTTCTGATTGGTTGGGTCCATTACGTTATACATTTTTTTGTTTCATTACCTGAAGTTGAATTGGTTTCTGGTTCTGGTCGATGGCATGTGTAGTAGGTGCATTTCAAATCATTTGTTTAGGTTGGTTTCTAGTTTTACTTCAAAGTTGTTCTTGCAGCAATATTGGTAGATCTTGTATAGTTGTATTGGATGGTTGGTCAAACAAATTTAAATTTTTTCTACCATTATTGAATTCTGCCATATACAACTCTGTGCCAATAAAATGGAATATAGTGAAATATGATGTGTGTCTTGTATTTAAATCACAAATTTGAAAAAGAAATATGTGCCTGTGAAAGTTGTGCTTTTAGGGCTTTATTTTAGAATGATTAAGCTTCAAAATGATCAAAAATTCGCACCAATATCTTATTTTGTTAAAGTTTAAACAATAAATAACTGCGGACAAAAAAATGGAATATGTCAAATGCTGTGACACAAAAATGGAATATTCCAAGTAAATAACCAAAACAATTTTTATTTTGATAATAACAATGAAATTTTAATATTTGGTTGGCCAACCCTTTGCTTGAATAGCTGCTTGAATTCTGAGAGACATAGAACTACTCAACTTGATGCATTCCTCTTGGGTAACTTGTGACCATACCAACTTCAGTTTAGCTTTCAACTCCTCTTTTTTGTTGGGTTCTCTTGAGTCAACCTCTTTTTCATGATGTCCCATAAACTCTCGGTGGGATTTAAGTCAGGCAGATTAGCTGGCCATTGGGTTGACCAACCAAATATTAAGATTTCATTACGTTATTATCAAAATAAAAATTGTTTTGGTCATTTACTTGGAATATTCTATTTTTGTGTCACAGCATTTGACATAGCCCTAAAAGCACAACTTTCACAGGCACATATTTCTTTTTCAAATTTGTGATTTAAATACAAGGCACACAGGGGATAGGTTTCACTATATTCCATTTTATTTGCATGGAGTTGTAATTTGGCACTTACATAGACCAAAAACTAGCATTACTAAACTTTGTTTCCAAAACATTGCAAGAAACTCCCATTGGCTAGAACCTTTTCCCAGCAATTTTTTAATGCACTTAAAAAAATTATTCGAAAAATGACCATAAAAGGGCATAAACAAACAAAAACAAAAAAAAAAAAACGATCATAAATGATCATAAAAATGATCATATATGGTAGTTTTTGGTGGTTTTTTTGTATTAATGTGCAAGCAAACAGGCTCCAACCAATGGAAGTTTCTTGCAATGTTTTGGAAACTGAGTTTACATCTAAAATGCACACTAAATCACTAGCTGCATTCAAAAGTTGTGTTTTGTGTTTTTGTTTTAAATTTTAGCTGCAAGCAAGATCTTGATAAAGGAATACTATTAGACATAACACTGAGACTTGGGTCTAATGTTTATTGCTAACAAGAGCAAAACAGATTCTTTAGTCGTCGCTTGATATCTTGATGCTAAAATTGAACTATGCACAACAATCGCGACTGCTGATGTACAACAAAATAGAAGGGATACAAAAACTTGCCAAACTACCATCAAGCTCAGAATAAGCAAATCGCATGAATATACACACAGATTAACTCAAAATTAGTCAATATGAACACAAAACGAAAAAAGTTCGTAAAAACAGCGTTCGTCCGAGAGGAGAGGATGGCTTGTGTGTAGGTACAAGCCACCCGGCCAAATTCTGGGAATCAACCAGGCCACCAAATAAAGACATGCTCATCACAGAAATCCACATTAAAGCTAAGCAAAAACACTTCTTTTTATCCAGACATTAAGGATGCACCTGATCCAAAAAACAGCAGATTCCGGATACCGAATTTCACCAAATTTTGAATTAATTTAAATTCCGAATACCGGTTGAATACCGGATTATTTTATTTGAAAATCCTGAACACCGGTTTTACACCGGATCTCAAATAAAAAAAAAAACAGCAAAAATTAGGCAAAATTCCAAATTCGGTATTCAGTCGAAATTTTGAACAATTTCGAACCGGATATTCGGAACCAAAACATTAAAATTTCCAAATATCCGAATACCGAATATTTTCATTTTCAGCCAGATTACCGGACACTGAAGCCAAATCTGGATATCTGGTGCATTCCTAGAGGACATGTAATCGCATCCTGGCAATATGATTGGCTGCGGGCGATGATTCCATATTCAAAATGGTGACCAAATTGTGTTTTTAGCCTAAAGCGATTGAAAATTAAAAAGTGGTCCAAAAAACATGAAACCAAGTTCATTTGAAAGAGAATTCTTTGCTGATTTGGAATATCTGAATATTTTTTTGAATCAAAATCGGAAAAGTACTTGTATTGGCGATATTCGGCTCCGAATTTGCGATTTATGGCAAAAAAATGTTGTCTAGAATTTATTTATAAGTATGTGCATGTTGCAACGGGACGTCTAGTCAATTCCACCAAAAAGAGACATTCAGTCTGCATGACCGAGAAGATGTAAGTGTATCCCAGCAATTTGATTGGCTGTTGTCAATGACGTCATATTGCAATTGGCTTGAATTGTTGTTCAATATATCAAAAATAGACAAAGTTATTTTGAGACAAATACTTGATTAAAACATGGTCTGCATCTCTAAAGATAGCTTTTTTGGTGCTAAATATTTCCATCAAGTTTGTTTTTGCATTTGAAGTAGAGAAACCTGTTTTTTTTTCATTTTCCTGGTTCAAACGTTTCAGTTGTTTTCGAATTCCGCCAATAGGTAACATTTTATGTTTAAAAATAATCTCAAAATATTCCGAAAATTAAAAAATTAGCCAAAAATCGCGTAATTTTAAGGAGAATTCTTTGCTGATTACAATTATGGTATTATTTTTTACAATCGACTATGGGAAACTCGGGGACGCAAGAGGTGTCAAATCAATAAAAGTGATGACATTACTGTTGAGTTTTAGTTCTCTATATTTATCTATTTGCTTATTATTTATTACTTGTTTGGTGACCAGTTCGCTATTTTCAGTGATTATAGAGGGCGCTGCAAAAAAAAATGGCTGCCGAAGTAGGATAACAGCCAAACATTTATATTGTTGTGCATCTTGCATATGGATTATGAAGCTTATTTAATGGAATAACTCCATTCTTTTTTCAAAAAATTAAAAATAGCAGCTGATAATTTAATATTTTTAAGTATAGAAATGTTTTTAGAGAAGAAAAACTGCATTTTTATCATTTTTGTACTTTTGACGGAGATTCAATAAATTCATGCCGTATCAAGTGAACCATCTCCGCATGAAAAAAACCAAATCTCAGTCAAAAAAAAAAAAAATTATCAAATTATCAATTTTTCAATAGAAAAACACAGAAAAATCAACAAAAATAACGACAACACATTTATTCCTCACCTTCAGCCTAACTTAATCTCATTTTGCAACCCATGTTATCCTACTTACGATTGTTCAATAACTGATCACTAGGGTGGCGCCACTCAAACTGAAATTAGCGAATACATATTGTAGTGTATTTATTATTTAATTATGATTAGAGAGTTTGCACCACTGCATTAAACCTTATAGTTATGAGTTATAAACTCATAACTATAAGGAAAACCTCATAACTCTAATTCCTGCATGATCGATATAAAAATAGTGGAGCCAATCCGAAGCCTTCCCGTTATAACTAGTCCCGCCCGCAATTGCAAATGGCGACGACGAATTTTGGAAAACTCCAAATGGTGGTATAGACTGATGGATTCTAGGATTGATATCATGGTTAAATGATGCCATCCATTCCAAAAAACTTCAAAATATGATTACTGGGGGCTGAAACAAGAAAATCACTTAGGTTTTATTACATATTTTTGTGTTTATCATGTTTTAATGAATTTTTTCCGTTATTGCATTGAGATTTGTTCTATGATTTTGTAGATGATTGAGATTTGTCCTATACAGGTTTTATAAACAACACTGGCTTCCCGTACAGGTTTTATAAACCACTTCCCTATAACTATAAGTATATTTTTTTCGTCAGTGCAAGCGCTTGTTTTTTGTTCTTTTTTATAATTATAGTTATGAGGTTTTAACTCATAACTATAATGTTTAATGCAGTGGCGCAAACTCTCTATTATGTTTATCTGCACTGTTTAGTTATAATAGTGTTTTGTATCTCTGATTATTTTATTCTTGTTTTATTCTGTAGCCTATGGTGATATGTTACTGTATTTCACCACTAGGTGTCACTACTTGTTCTTACAAAGCCAAGATGGCTGACCACAGAAGCCAAGTTAAGCTCTGTGGCTTTTAGGTTAATAAGAGGTCTTATTTGTAAGTAGTTAGTTTTATTTTTGGTCATTGGACATTATAAATCACTTATGATGGTTCTTACTGTTTGCCAATTCTGAGGACACCTTTCTGGACACTAATTTTGAGAGTTAAGGAGTCAAGGTCATTCACTCTAAAGAAGTAAATAGAGTTTAATTGCTTTCACTGCAAGCCTGAATCCACCTAATTTCAACAATTACATCCTAATTCTTCTATTTTGGTCTGGAATGTTGCGGGAATTCATAATAAGCAGCCCGAGTTTTGGAAATTTATTCATAAGAATGATTTTATTTTGTTATTGGAGACGTGGACTGAGCAAAAAGATATCTTGCACTTAAAAGGATCCTTGAACAGTGAATTTGATTGGTTTTTTGTACCGGCATCCAGAGTCCATATGAAGGGACAAGCAATGGGCGGATAGCTTGTTGGCGTCAGGCGTTGCGCGGAGATAAAGGTAATGAGTATACGGCATTGGGAGATGGGTTTGATTCTCGATTTGAAGATGAGCCTCTCTTGCTGTGTTGTGGCAACTATTTATAACTCCGTTGGGATTAAGGAAGCAAGAGATTTGCTATCCCCGATCATATTTGATGCAGAAACAAAGGACAAAATTGATTTTTGACAGCACTATCTTCTGGTCCACGATGTCGTTTGTTAGGATGGATTAATGAGATGTGGAGACAGCAGGCTTGGTTGCCACAGTGGAGAGTGGATATTATCTGTCTAATTTTTAAAGCTGGTGATGCAAGCCTGCCTAGTAATTATCGTGGGATCACTCTTCTAAACGGAATCTACAAGATTATAATGGCGATGATGGCTAAGCGGATTAGCAGTTGGTTAGAAGAAAATCACAAAATCAAGGAGAGCCAGCCTGGGTTTCGTCGTGGATACAGTACGACGGATCATTTGATCACCCTTAATTCTTTGATTGGAAATAGATTCAGAAAGAAAAGAAAATTGTACGTTCTATTCTTGGACTTTAAAGTTGCTTTTGATAGCATTGACAGAACAAAGCTGTTCGAAAAGATTTGGAGGATCGGCATTCGAAGTCATGTTTTCTATAATCAAGAGGATTTACGAGGAAACTAGTAGTTGTGCGAGAACTGCGAATTTCTGAGCTAGAGACAATACGTTGACAAGTCGAAACTTATTGTAAACGTGGGAAAGTCTAAGATCGTTATATTTAGAAGTGGTGGAAGACGGGTTAAGGAGGAGGTCTGGTAGTTATGTGGTTTGACAACAGTTTGAAGTGGTAAACTCATTTAAGTATCTTGGATATATTTTTTCTACTAAAAACTCCACGCGAGAGCATTTAAGAGAACGCTCGGCGAAGGCTTTAAAAGTGGTAAATAAGGTCTGAGAGATTGTAAAGAGATCTGGGCTACAAGACTTCGTGAGTATTGAATGTCTGTTTGATTCCTTGATTTTGTCTGTTGTGGGCTACGGTGTCGAAATCTGGGGCCTACGTTTGCAAGAAGTGGTAGAAAGAGTGCAGAGAAAAGTTTTCAAGATGCTGAGTTGCCTGGACCGGTTATATATGGCGTCTAGAAATGGGTCGTCCGCGCCTCGAGTTGTAGACTATAAGAAGGATCTTCTACTTTATACTGCATATTCTTCAGATGGACGATCATTGTTGGCTGCTACGCTGTTTAAAGGAGGACTTGTCGGCTGGAGATATTGAACGGGATTAGTGGGGCAATTTGTGTGACCTGCTGCGCTCTGTCGGTTCGTTGTCACTTACGGGGTTGCGGAAGAGTGAGTCATTGGAGCTAATTGGTGTGTATATGGAGGAGGTGCTAAGGATTAAAGCGGAACAAGACTTGCAGGGCTGTTGGTCGCGAATAGATAACTTGGCTTATTGCTCCTATTATAGACAAATCAAGTTGAGGGTGGGTCGAGAGGGTTATTTAGGAGACCCGTCGAAAAGGATTTGGCAGTCATGGCTCCGAGTGAGATGTGAAAACGGTTTTATTGGTTACAGGTCGTGGATGCCCTGGACGTCGCAACTGTGTAGATGCTATGGATCAGTGCCGGAGACGATACAGCATATCTTATGTTGTCCAGTGATGTTGGACATAAGGGGTTTGGACTGGCCAGTAAATGACACATTTGGAAACTTTGTGCTGGGTTGCCTTGTTGACGTATCCATGGAGCTAATAGACTATTTCGATTGTTTCTGGAATTGTGCTAGGAGTTAGTTTGGTCGCTATGATGGATTTATTCATTATTGATTTATTTTGTTAAATTGGATTTTGTTTCTTTTTTTGTTTTATTATATATTGTACGAACACCACTATTCCGTATTGAATTTGAATAAAAAGAATTGAATTGGCTGGGGATTAGGGTTAGTTAGGGATAGAATTAGGATTAAGGTAAGATCAGAACTAAGGTTAGGGTTAGAACTAAGGTTAGGATTAGAATTAAGATTAGGATTGGAATTAAGATTAGAGTTAGAAGTAAGGTTAGGGTTATGGTTAAGGTAAGCATACAGATTAAAATTGGTGTTAGGATTAGAGAAAGGGTTAGGATTAGAATTGGAATTTCTATTACAGTTAAGACTAGACCTGAGATTAGGGTTAGGATTAAGGTTAGGATTGGGGTTAGGATTACAGTTAGGACTAAGATTAGGATTACAGTTAGGTCTAAGATTAGGGTTACAGTTAGGGCTAAGGTTAGGATTGGAGTCAGTGTATGGTATGGTTCGGCTAGGGTCAGTGTATGGTATGTTTCGGCTAGGATCAGTATATGGTATGTTTCGGCTAGGGTCAGTGTATAGTATGGTTTGGCTAGGGTCAGTGTATGATATGTTTTGGCTAGGGTCAGTGTATGGTATGTTTTGGCTAGGGTCAGTATATGGTATGGTTTGGCTTGGGTCAGTGTATGATATGTTTTGGCTAGGGTCAGTGTATGGTATGGTTTGCTAGGGTCAAATTAACACAAATAATAAAAAAAATTCACATTAAAATTAACGTAGGATTTTTATTTTTATTACTGTACAAACTGCAGAGAACACCAAACAAACTACTTCACTCCCATATTTTCTTTCTGCAACACTGACAAAAACAAATCCTATGGATCATCACAAAAACAGCACAACTGCTGAGGCTGCCAAGTAAACTGGCCATCAAAGTGGGCAGATCGACAACGCAACGGCCAAGTAAAAACAAATCTCGGTGAAAACTACACACTTCACTTTACTTAGCCCTTTCCAATAGCGATCTCCAATACCAGACACCCGAAAAACACAAGCCCAACCAAACCCAGATGCACAACAACAACGCAAACACAGCAAATCCACACCAAAATCCACAAAAACACCAGCCACAACAAAAACAACTTACACACCAATAAAAAACATAAAAAAACCAACATGACAACACAACCACTGTGCCAAATTACACGCAGCAACTGCACCAAAAGCCAACCATAGCTCACCAAACACACCACTTGGCACCACTACTCAAGCCACACAAATTCACCACACCCACAAACACCAATCACACACACCAACGACATCCACAAACTCAATACAACAGCAACAAAGGCCCGGAAATTAAAACAAAACTGCAACAACCCACACACAGAACCCCCAGCAACAGCACACGAATACACACCCACACAGCCAAAAACGAAGACAACCAGCCACACATACTATCACAAACCCAACGCAACAAAACCAACACTGACTCCAGCGAACGCCAAAAATAAAACCACATCCCCAAACAAAACCACATCCCCAAACAAAACCACATCCCCAAACAAAACCACAACAGCAAAAACTCAACAAAAGCAATCACACACCACGTCATCCCTAAGCTACGCAACTATCGCACAACAAACATGGAAAACACCACAGGCGCACTGAATGTAACTGTGTCCAACAGATAGGAAAGGGCCAAGTAAAGTGAGGTGTGTGGTTTTACTTGGTCATTGCGTTGTTGATGTGCCCACTTTGACGGCCAGTTTACTTGGCGGCTTCAGCAGTTGTGCTGCTTTTGTGATAATAATAATTATGAGACGCAATAATTAAAAAATAAACAATTCTCGTATTAATTATTTCGGAATTTAATTAGGAGTTTGCGTCAGAAACAAACACAATTAAACAAATAAACGACAATAATGAAAATCAAGTTAGTGTTAGGGTAGTATTTTGCGCCGATTTTTATTGTGCCAACTGCTTGGAACATTGAATAAAAATTATATTTAGCTTATAAAAACTAATTTCATGGACATCTGCGCACATCGTGGTCGATGTAGGTGCGTGTTCCGCAGCCACGATGTTCGGTGATGTTCGCACCCCTGATTTGTGGTCATTTTTCGCAATTCTTACCTATTTTCTTGTTGATTTCTTATGGAATCGTGTTAGGATATATAAATAATGTCCCCAACTACAAAATTGGCAGGTTTTATTTACTAAAACTTACGGTTTGGAGTCGAGACATGCTTTGGTCCACACGTGTAGCATTAGAGATCTGGTTAGACCAAATTCTTTAGAGTATCAATCCGTCTATAGGAAATTTTTTAAATTCATTGGCAACTCAGTTCTGGTTATTAAAAGTAAAACCTGATGACTGCACAGAAGGAATAATCTACTTTTTTGACATCTTTTATTTAAAATAAGCAATTTTATTTTTGAATAATTTTAATTTAATATAAGTTATTTAGTATTTCTGAAAAAAAAGTTAGTTTGGGTCACCCCAGGGGTACCCCATTGGGTATCCAAGGTGAGGTAGATAACCAGCTTTTTGTAGGACCCCAAAAATATACAGAATTTCATAAGTGGTTATGTAAAACTTGTTTGTAGTGATGTTTGAAAAATTTATTTAAGTGAATGTGTTTTTTACAAAAACATAACTTATTCAAATATCTTTAGGATGTTATTATCACAGTATGCAATTTCTTATAATATTACACTGTTATCACAAAGAATATTATTGATAGGTCTAGTTTTTACCTTTATACAATACTTTTATAAATTTTTATCTGTTTTATAAATTTTTATAAAATAGGATAAGACAAAAGATAATAAAATCACAATTTTTCAATGCCAAATACAAAATAAAGTGATTTAAAAACTCATAAGTCAAGATATTAATGAAAACTTATATTAGTGTATTGAACTTGGTCAAAAGGTAATAAATCTTGGGTCATAATTTCTAATAAGAATCTGTTTCTAAGATCGAATGAAAGAGCTGGCAGCATAATATTCCTATCTCTAATGTAAACCTGTATTCACATTAGTTCAAATGTCTGTTGGAAATGGGTCAGTGGCTGGGTCATAAAACAAATTCATTGATTAACTTCTAGGGATGTACCGAATATTCGGCAGACATTCGGTATTCGGCAGGTATTCGGCAGACATTCGGCCTATTGGGCCGAAAAACAGAAATTCGGTATTCGGCCGAATATTAAAATTCAATATTCGGCCGAATATCGTATCATATATTATATTATATTAAATGTAATTGTTCTCTTTTGAAAAGAGAACAAACCGAGTACGGACGTATTCATTACGCCAATGAGAAAAGAGTCTTTTCTCATTGGTGAAATGGATACGTCCATACTTTGTACGTCAAACAATTTAATATTTAAACAACCAAATTAATTATTTTATTTTATTTATATTTCTTATTTTTATAATTAATATGGGTAGTCCAGTGTGGGATTTTTTTTACTGTGCAAATCTGAAATGCTATTGTTTTTAAATTACAATTTGTATTTGCTAGACTTTGATTATATTAATGATTAATGAATAAATAAATTAATAAAGTAAATATTTTGATTTTGATTTTGATTTTTTATTTTTATTGGTTTTTTTGCATTTTCTGAATATCAGGTAACTATTCGGTATATTCGGCTGAATATTCGGTAATCGTACAATTTATTATTCAGTATTATTTGGTACATTCCTATTAACTTCCTTTTGTCCAAAATAAGTCGAAAATGATTATCGACGCCAATTGGTATTAAGATTATTTTGTCATTTTTACTTAATTTTCCTGAAAAACTATTTTCTCTCATAATATTTACCATGCGCTAACAATGAGACCGTACGAGTAGATAATGCAAATAAATTTGTATATTTTGCGAAAGTAAAAAGAAATAAAAATCTACAGTCTCATGAATCTATGAAAATCGTGTAAACAAGGTAACTATAACGCTTGCAAATGAAACCTTTGGAGTTTGATTGGCGTCGAAAAAGATGTTTTTTACTACTTGCATAATTGGTTCTTTTTTTACATTTTTTCTAAACAATTCTTCCGCACAAGCAGTTTGTTGTTCGCCAAGTTTCGTTTTATATCAATATTTTCTTATCGGCAAAGTAATAAGCGGCTCCATTGGCGCAATCTTCTTTCCTAATGCTGCTGCTTGTAATTCCTGTCGATATCGCTAAATCAATTCTTTCACTAATCTAGTGTCTTCCTCAATCCATTTATAATAAATGTGCATGTGCTTTTCAGTATTATAGTTTTTACCTGTCATCGCTTCTAACAAGTTTGTACGTTCATTAATTATGTCTATTTCTTGTCTCGCGACACGTTTTGCTTGCTTTTTTATAATCTAAGAAGTTTTAGTTTGCTGCTACGGCTCCTTCGGTTTTTCTGTTTTTCACTTTATATTTTTGTTTTAATTCTTTGATTTTCTGACACATTTAAGTCTGCTTCTTGACATCTTTGAATATGAAATGGTGTTTATCCTGTAGTTTTATCTATTGAATCGTTACAAGTGAATATTAAAAATGGTAAAAATTCATTCCAATTGGTGTGTTTCATTTACATAGTTGGCTAACATATTTGCAAATGTTTTATTAAAACTTTCCGTTAGTTTATTAGTTCTAGGGTGATATCCTGATGTTGTTTTATGCCTTATTTTAAATAGGATCTCATTTATCTCTCTACCAAATTTCCATGTTTTTCTCACCAAATTCCACTAAATTCTGCACTTCCTACATTTCCCACATATTAACCCTCGGATAAGCAAGCTTTAAAAATAACATTAGTGGATAACCCATAGACACGATCATGTTCATATTTCGGCTTAAGTAGTTAAAGCGCTGTTGCATTTAGTTGAAAAAACTGTCGCTGTTGGCGCTAGTTTTTCCCAAAAACGGCCACTGCACATGCGCATAATCCGATTTTTTCTGGCAAGTTTTTATTAATTTTATTTTTGTTTTGTTATGAATTGTTTTGTTGTGAATTGTTCTTTAATCTTTTATTGGTAATTTTAAAGTTTTAATTTTATTTAAAAAATAGAGAAACATTTTTACTTGGCTTTCCTGCTTCACAATCTTTTTCCAATGTGATCGTCTGCTAGTAACCCTAAACAGAAGCGCTTTAGCCAATATGCAGTGAAGCTGACTTTTTTATTCTGCTGGAGTTTTAAGGAGATAAAATTTGCCGATCAATTAATTCAATAAAAATGAAAGCAAATACTTCAATTTTTTTTTATATAAAGTTTATTAGTGTTTGAACAAAGGCAGAAAATTTCACCTTCATAAGATAAGTCAAAAAAAATTTTCCTATTCAAGAAAAGAGCTGAACACAATCGTGTCATAGGTTGCCCATCCAAGGGTTAATATATTTTTCTACACTCTGTTTTTCCATGTAACAAAAAACTAAATTTTCCACTATTTTTTCCACTAAATAAAACTATTGTGAAAATAACCAAATTTTTGTGGAAATAATCAAATTTTTGTGAAAATAACCAAATTTTTGTAAAAATAACCAAATTTTTGTAAAAATAACCAAATTTTTGTGAAAATAACCAAATTTTTGTGAAAATAACCAAATTTTTGTGGAAATAATCAAATTTTTGTGGAAATAACCAAATTTTTGTGGAAATAACCAAATTTTTGTGGAAATAACCAAATTTTTGTGGAAATAACCTAGGCACTTTTTTAGGTTTTTCCGAGGCTCAATGAGGGCTTCCCTGTAAGAAACATCTCTTTTTGTGCAAAAAAATTGTTGTGCGTTTACAGAAAAAATTTCTAACAAACATTTCTAACAATTATAACAGGGTAACCATTTTCGCCTGTTGAAAGAATTCCCCGACTGCCAAAAAAAATATCCCATCAGTCGAACAGGTGGGGAATTCTTTTCAGCAGTAAGGCTAGGTTTCCGCAAGCAGCGTAAAAGCCAAAATTGCATGATTTATTGCATTTTGCAGTTTTATTGCCTTGTGATCAAGGCTGGATCCTCACATGCGGGCAAAATATCAAAAATTGCGCGATTTTATCGCGATTCGCAGTTTTTTACCTTATGAGCCTAGGTTCCCACACACAAAAAAAACGCGCGATTCCGTTTTGCGTTTTGCCTCAAATCGTGCTATTTTAAATTGAAATTTTTCTATGTTTTCTGTGTTTATGCTGCATGTGGAAACC
>JH430443.1:137930-162858 GCA_000239455.1 Strigamia maritima | reverse complement strand
GAATTTATTCCGTCTAAAATGCCCGAATGTTACTTCTATTCCAATTATAAGGCATGTACTAATAACGAATGCCCATATCTCCACATTGATCCCGAATCGAAAATTAAAGATTGCCCTTGGTATGACAGGGGGTGCTGTAGACATGGCCCGAATTGTAGACAACGACATAGTCGAAAGATTTTGTGCGAAAGTTATTTAATTGGATTTTGTATTGAAGGAGCAAGTTGTAAATTTGCACATCCTAAATTTGAATTGCCTACTCTTGATCCTGCGAAAAGGTCAAATGTAGTTTGCCATTACTGCAGTGAAGCCGGACACAAAGCTAATTTCTGCAATAAAAGATGTGTGGAAACTGAGATTAGGGAACAACGTCACGAGAAACCATTCATTGTAGCTCAGCAAAATTATCAAGCTCGAAATTATCAGGGTCAAAAAAATACTCAAAATTATCAGGGTCAAAAAAATACTCAAAATTATCAGGGTCAAAATGTTCAAAATCAAATGAGACAACAATATCGACCATTGGATCAAGTCACGTGCTTTAAGTGTGGCCAAATGGGTCATTATGCCAACAAATGTCTAAAAGGTAATGAAAAGGTAATGAATTTTTAAGCTGGGATTTGTTGGTCGAAATGTGAAATGGAATGAAAACCGATGAGAAACAAAACATTAGATAGCAGTACCGTTGACATAAGAAACATTTCAAAATAAAATATACTTTTATACTTTTTAATAATTATTAGAAATATCTATAAATATCAATACGCATCAT
The DNA here is from genome assembly GCA_000239455.1 of Strigamia maritima. NCBI lineage: Eukaryota > Metazoa > Arthropoda > Chilopoda > Geophilomorpha > Linotaeniidae > Strigamia > Strigamia maritima. The sequence goes on along the minus strand of JH430443.1, from coordinate 162,086 downwards.
TACTTTAAAAATGAAAGTGTGTTTTTAAATAGAAATTATACAGACATGTCACAAATGTGTGTAACTGTGTAAGTGTATGTGTTCTGAGGACGTTTTCATTATTAAGTCCATGTTTTGCTTCCAGTTGGCAGTCTTTGTTTGTTGTATGCGAGGGGGTAATCATTCGTCCAAATCCCGTTCCTCGTGATATTTGAGATTTACAAATCTCAACAAATCCATCAAATCCATCAAATTCATCAAATTCATCAAATCCATCAAATCCATCAAATTCATCAAATTCATCAAATCCATCAAATCCATCAAATTCATCAAATTCATCAAATCCATCAAATTCATCAAATTCATCAAATTCATCAAATCCATCAAATCCACACAAATCCACACAAATCCAATAAATCCACACAAATCCAATAAATCCACACAAATCCATAAATCACACAAATCCAATAAATCCACACAAATCCATAAATCCACACAAATCCAATAAATCCACACAAATCCAATAAATCCACACAAATCCAATAAATCCACACAAATCCAATAAATCCACACAAATCCAATAAATCCACACAAATCCAATAAATCCACACAAATCCAATAAATCCACACAAATCCAATAAATCCACACAAATCCAATAAATCCACACAAATCCAATAAATCCACACAAATCCAATAAATCCACACAAATCCACAAAAATTGAAACAAATCCATAGAAATACACACAAATCCATACAAATCTAAATCTTGGGAAAAAGACACTAAATACGGTATAAAGTGCAAATCCGTTCCGGACCTTACAAATAGCAAAATCGTTGACAAGACTTCCGGACAAGAATTCGGTCGGAGCCCCCACTTCCGGCGGTTCGAATCCGCCCCAAATAATACAAATCCACTTCACATCCCGCAAATCCAACAAATCTACATCAGAAAAATTCAGGACGAATAATTACCTTTTCGGTTGTATGCTCCAGACAGTTAGGTCTGCTGATGAGATTTTCGATGATCGAAAGCATTAGGTGCATTTAATTTCAACGGTTTATACCGGGTCGGGACAAAACCTGGGCTTGGTTCAAAACATGGAGTCCCATGTGATCCATGGAGCACTCTAATTTCAATTTACAGTCTACTTAACCTAGTAAGATGAAAAGTGAATTGGAAATTGAAATTGGAGCACTCCATGGGTTTTGAACCAAGCTCAAAACCTGGGCCCCCAAACCCCAATGGGGGAGCCCAAATTAAATTTTTTTACCAGGAGTACGCAATCGCTCAACAGGCAAACACACGTCAGTATAGTGGAATTTCTTCGTTTTGTCGTTTTGAATGATTAAAAAAATATACAATCATCAAATCCCTCTGAGTGCGAATATGTCATTTTTTTGCCGGAAATGGGTAAAAATATTGAAAAAATTAAAATTTTTTTTGAAAATTCAGTTTTATTTTGATCCTTATTGGGTTTGTGTTCTGTTGGGTATTTAAACCAATTAAGTAAGGTTAGGTAGCCCACCGCAGGCGTTAGGACTAATCTAGGTTTTGTAGAAATACTGACACAGGTAAAATGTAAACAATTTTCATAATTTTATTTTCCATTTCTGGAAAAATAAATTAATTATTTAAATAAAATAATTCGAACTCAGGGGTGTTTAATGTGTGTATAAAAAAAACATACGAAACGGAGCAATTCCACTATTCTGCACTTTTATGTAATTTTTTTTCCGGAAATGGGAACTTCCCATTCTGAATAGTTGGCAGACATGCTTTTGGGGCTAGTCTTCGAATTTCTCAATGGTTTTAAATGAAATTTGGTGCAAGAATTAGTCAAAATGGATATAATTGTAATTAGTAAGAATATCCTTTTAAAAACATCAGAAATGTTGATTCAATATAAAAATATCATTTTTTATCAACTTTTTTTCAAGTTGATTTAACATTAAACGAATGTTGCATATCAACAACCGATAATTCCACTGTTTGATTTTTGAATCAAAATGTTGATACAACATCTAATAAATGTGCACAACATTTTTTTTGTGCTAAGTAATTGTTGTGTGCGTCCTGACTATGATATTTTTTTTAAGGGGGCAGGATAATGTTGTTTATTTTTAAAAGTTGTTTTGTTGAGTTTTGTGTTTGCAATTTCTGAGTGGACCAGTTTGGCCCACTCAGATATAAATAAACGCTTTATTTATTTATTATTTATTTTAGTAAAAATGGTCAAAAATTGTGCATACACATTTTATTACATCAAAAACTAGCTAGAATTATAGATCACTTACTACAAATGTGCAGCTGGGAACGTTTCAATGCTTTGATTAATTTGATTAATTACATCATTGAACATAGTTTGCATATTTCCACTCAATTCATTATTACTCACAACTACTCGAACTTTTTCAATTATCTTTTCAAATTCATGCTTAAAATCACCTTCAACGCTCCTCCAGTAAACAGTAGAACATGGCGAACACAAATCAAATTATCATTATTCGGAAAATCAAGCAGTAAATCAAGAAGTTGGCATAATGCGAGCCCCAGAGTAGTACTGTACTTTCTACGATTTCCACCAGTTCCTTGCGGATCTTCCATTTCCAAATGAATAAACAACTCGCCCAAGAAATGAATAAATTTCTGCAACCAGTGCACTTTTGCTATCAACGTTGCATCCCTTTTCTTAAATTCTTCTTCGCACCTATCCAGTAAACAATGTCGGAACACTATAATCGATTCATCCGACACAATATTTTGAGCCAAATAACTACATAAACGCGCCCCAGTGCATCTTAATCGAGACATTGGAACACATTTGTCGAAAATAATATTCGCTGCATATTCGATTACTTCCTTTTGGTTGTTGAATTCGCTCAACTGTTCTAAAATAATCATTTCTGTCTTATATAATAATTCACGATTAAAAGCCAAGTTGATTAATAATTTGTTGATATCTTTTCCTATCTGAATTAAATTCGGGTTCTTTTTGTTAGTTAATGGCAGACAAATATCAGATACTGTAGACTGGGGAATAAATTCTTTTGCGTCTACTGATAAATGATTTTTTTCTTCTTTTACAATAACTGGATTTCGGCTTACAGTTTGATTGTGAAGACAGCCACGTTTCTTTGTGGGATGTCCTCTTACAGCCGGTAGAATATCGTTGGATGAATCGGGATTTCGATGAGATTGTTGTCGAAGGCAACCACATTTATGTCTCAAAGATGACATTTTAATTGAATTTATCAAAGTAGCAAAACAATTGAAAGCAAGAAATGTGTGCTATAAAATGATTGAAATGTAGTCTTCACCTTGTATTTATATCGATCCATGCAGAACGTATTTCTATAGCGTCTACGAATTTCAAAATTCAAATTTAAAAAAAAAAAAATTTGACTGTCAATAAATCGGCAGCGGTGCTTTTGGGGTTAGTCTTCTCTGCATGGTCAGGTATGCGAATTACTAAATGGGGCTGCGGTAAATGATCGATCCCGGTTAATTTTTTGACTTCTTAAGAGACGTGGTGATGGGAATTAGAGGAACAATTGCTATTTAGACGTATATGCAAATTAGCATGCTTTTGGTAGACGCTTGAAATACGTTCTGCATGGATGCGATATATAAATACAAGGTGTAGACGACATTTCAATCATTTCAGAGCATCGAAGTAACAGATACATTTCTTTTTTGCAATTGTTTTGTTACTTGATAAATTCAATTAAAATGTCATCTTTGAGACATAAACGTGGTTGCCTTCGACAACAATCTCACCGAAATCCCGATTCATCCAACGATATTCTACCGGCTGTAATAAGAGGGCATCCCACGAAGAAACGTGGCTGTCTTCAAAATCAAACTGGAAGCCGAAATCCAGTTATTTTAAAAGAAGAAAAAAATCATTTATCAGTAGACGCAAAAGAATTTATTCCTCAGTCTACAGTATCTGATATTTGTCTGCCATTAACTAACAAACAGGACCCGAAATTATTTGAAATAGGAAAAAATATCAACAAATTATTAATCAACTTGTCTTTTAATCATGAATTAATATATAACACACAGATGGTTATTTTAGAACAGTTGAGCGAATTCAACAACCAAAAGGAAGTAATCGAATATGCAGCGAATATCATTTTCGATAAATGTGTTCCAATGTCTCGTTTAAGATGCACTGGGGCGCGTTTATGTAGTTATTTGGCTCAAAATATTGTGTCGGATGAATCGATTAAAGTGTTCCGACATTGTTTACTGGATAGGTGCGAAGAAGAATTTAAGAAAAGGGATGCAACGTTGGTAGTAAAAGTGCACTGGTTGCAGGGATTTATTCATTTCTTGGGCGAGTTGTTTATTCATTTGGAAGTGGAAGATCCGCAAGGAACTGGTGGAAATCGTAAAAAGTGCAATACTACTCTGGGGTTTGCATTATGCCAATTTCTTGATTTACTGCTTGATTTTCCGAATAATGATAATTTGATTTGTGTTGGCCATGTTCTACTGTTTACTGGAGGAGCTTTGAACGAGGTTTTAAAGCATGAATTTGAAAACGTAATTGATAAAGTTAAAGTAGTTATGTGTAATAATGAATTGAGTGGAAATATGCAAATTATGTTTAATGATGTAATCAATCAAATTAATGAAAATTCATAAATTATCAAATGCATTGAAACGTTTCCAGCTTTACATTTGTAGTACCTGGTTTATAATTCTAGTTCATGTAATAAACAAAAATTGTTTTTAATATTTGATGTCATATATTTTAATTTTAATTATTACGCAAGAATGGATTTCAGTGTTCACAGTAATTATTACTTATCAAATTGAATAAATATTTAAAAGTCCTATTCAAAATTTGTCGAGTAAATATTAAATTATGACATATTTGCGAATTTTATGCACTACAACTGCTGGTATCGGATATTTCTACGGATCAACAATAAACAAGTTGCGAAAACATACTTTTAAAGTGAAAGCTGCACAGCACCCAGATGTAAATCCGCACATAGGAAGTCGCTTTACTAAATACGGATTGCCTCAGCGAGATGTGATTTTAAGATACAAAAGGTTCGAAACATCTTTTGACAACAGAAATCGGATGCCCAATTGGATTTTGGAACATTTGACTTATAAGAATCTTCACACGCGTGGAACATCTTTGGGTTGTAAAATAGATATTAGTACTCGTTTGGATCCGAGGGTTGACAAGGATTTTCAACCGGATTTAATCGATTTTGAACACAATATATGTAGACTTCCTTTAAATGATTTTGCTAATTACCCCGATTCTTTGAGGAGCATCTACGATTGTCATTATCGGACCAATTCTGCTCCTCAGGTAAATGAGCAAAATTCATTTGTGTTTGAAAAATTATAATATAATAAACACCTGATTTAATTTTTAATTTCAGAATTGTCGATTACATCCAGTGTGGAATGATTTAGAGTCTTATTGCAGATATTTGACCTGCGAATATACAGACGTTTATATATACACTGGGCCAGTGTTTCAATCTACGTAATTATTTTTTTTTTTTTTTTTTTTACATTTTGTAAAATTAATTTTTTTATATTTTTGTAATTGTTTACATTGCATAAATTAGGTTTTGATATATTTAATATTTTTTATTTTTAGAAATCAACCTCAAATGTACTATCAAGTTTCTTCAGTTAATCATCTTGCCTATCCCACTCATTACTATAAAATAATTATTGGCAGAAAAGATGATGTTTTTCACCTTGGTTGTTACTTATTACCAAATCGAGCCATTGATCTGATTTATGAATTGAGTGACTTTCGTGTACCGTTATCAGTGATAGAAGAAAAAGGTGGATTCAAGCTGTTTAAAGATGGTTTTACGTTACCAGAAACCCTTGTTAATATAAACGATTTTCGACGGCGGAAACAAGTGTACATGGTAATTTGGACATTTATTAAGTCAACTGATGATATAATTTTAGTTCCCTCCATTTTTCACTATTTTTCGATTTTTTTCAAAATATTTTATTTTTGGATATTTTTCAAAATATTTTATTTTTGGATATGTTTCAAAATATTTTATTTTTGGATATTTTTCAAAATATTTTATTTTTGGATATTTTTCAAAATATTTTATTTTTGGATATTTTTCAAAATATTTTATTTTTGGATATTTATCAAAATATTTTTAGTAATTTTCATTTTCATTCAATAAATTAATCTTGATCGCTTCATGATGTTTTGTCTAGCCTGGCGATTATCGAAATGACTTGGCGCTTCAAGAAGGAAACGACGTTCAAGATGAAGAAGACGATGTTGAAGAAGACGATGTTGAAGAAGACGATGTTGATGAAGACGATGTTGAAGAAGACGATGTTGAACAAAATGGACACGTTCAAAATGGAGGCGGTATTGAACAAAACGGACACGTTTGATACCGGATAGCTACTATTTTTTTTTTTTATTATTTATTTCTTAAGAAAATATTTGACCTGACATCAAAAGTAAAAATTATGTTTTTTATCAACTTCATTAAATGACTGTTTATTTCAACAATATAAATCATATATATACGCAAAAAGCATCTTTTTTCTCAACAAAAAGCTCAACAAACAATAATGGCTCATTTTCGAATATTATACACGCTACAATTGCAGGACTTCAATATAAAAAAGTACTGCAGGCAATACCGCAAAAATTCCTTTGTTACCTCAAGTTTTCACATTTCAATGATCACAAATTTTAATTAAACAAATTCTTCAACTTTAATTATTCAATTTTTAATGCAAGAATGGTCACACTGCAGTGTTCGCAGTAATTGTTACCTACCAATTTCAATTGAATAAATATTTCTACAAGTCTTATTCAAAATTTATTGAGTTCATAATAAATTATGGCATATTTGCGAATTTTCTGCACTACAACTGCAGGTATCGGATATTTCTTCGGATCAACAATGAACCCCTTGCGAAAAAATTCCTTATTCAAAGTGAAAGCTGCAAAGAATCCTGAAATAAAACCCGGATCTGAAAACTATCAAAATCCACATCTCGGTAGTCGCTTTGCAAAATACGGAATGCCTCAACGAGATGTCATTTTAAGATTTAAAAGTTTCCAAACATCATACGACAACAGAAATCGTATGCCTAATTGGACTTTGGAACATTTAAATCGTGAGAAACTTGGCAAGCTTGACAATACCAAAGGTTGTAGAATAGATGTCAGTGTTCGTGTGGATCCGAAGGTTAATAAAGATTTTCAGTCGGACAAAATCGATTTTGCACAGAGAGATATTTTTAGAGTTACTTTAGTTGATTTTCGTAATTACGCCCATTCTATGAGGACCGTATACGATTGTCATTATCGGACCAATACTGCTCCTCAGGTAAATAAGAAAATTTATTTGTATTTTCTGTACAATAAATATAAACTGACTTGATTTAATTTCAGGATTCTCGTTTTAACATTGGAGTGTGGAATGACTTGAATTCTTATTGCAGATTTCTGGCTGGAGGATATGCGGATGTTTATATTTATAGTGGACCAGTGTTTGAACCCATGTTAAAATTTTTTTTTTTTTTTACATATTGTTAAAATAATTTCTTTAATTTTTTGCTTTGCAAAATTAAGTTTTGTAGTTTTTTTATTTTTTATTTATTTATTTATTTGTAGAAGTCCAATTCGAATGCAATATCAGGTTTCTGCATTTAATCATCTTGCTTATCCCACTCATTATTATAAAATAATTATTGGTAGAAAAGAGAAAGATGTTTTTCACATTGGTTGTTACTTATTACCAAATCGAGCCATTGATCCGAATCAAGAATTAACTGAATTTCGTGTACCGTTGTCAGTGATAGAAGAAAAAAGTGGATTCAAGCTGTTTAAAGATGGTTTCAAGTTACCTGAAATCTTAGCTGATTTTAAAGATTATCGACGGCGCAGAGAAGAGTACATGGTACATTTTTATATTCACCTAAACTGATGATATAATTTTAGTTCTCATGTTTTTCGATGTTTTTCGCTATTATTTTTTTTTTTTTTAATATTTTTCAATTTTTTTCATAATATACCGGTAAAACAAATTTAATCATGGTCGTGTTTGCTTATGCTTCTGTCATTTCTTTTCTAGCCTTCCGATCCTCGAAGTCAGTATGAGATTGTAGAAGAAGCAGAAGATTTTGAAGTTGAACAAAATGGATATGATTGATAGCAGAGTTTCATTATAATTTCTTACTTATTTCAAAATAAACTATTTGACCTGACATCAAAAAATAATATTATCATTCAACAACTATATATTTAATAATCAAACCAGAGCATCGTTTTTGAAACAATAAGCTGCACTGCAATGCTCAACCCAATTGTTAACAATTCATTACTCATTATTCCGACCATTGAAAATTTATTGAGTAAAAAATAAAGCATTCATGGCCCCTTTTCGAATATTGTACGCCACAATTGCAGGAATCGGATATTTATACGGCTCATCAATTAACAATTTTCAAAAAAATAAATTCAACGTAAAAGCTGCACGAGACCCTGAAAGAAATCCGGGATCTATCAACTATCAAAATCCACACCTCGGAAGTCGCTTCGCAAAATACGGATTGCCTCAACGAGATGTTATTTTAAGATTTAAACATTTCCAGACATCGTATGACAACAGAAATCGGATGCCCAATTGGATTTTGGAACATTTGAAATATGACAAACTAATCACGGGTAGACAATCCAAAGGTTGTAGAATCGATGTGTCTACTCGTGTGGATCCGAGGGTTGACAAGGATTTTCAATCAGATGGAATCGATTTTTTACGAGAAATAGTTAGAGTTTCTTTAAGTGCTTTTTCTAATTACCTCTATTCTTTGAGAGGCATGTACGATTGTCATTATCGGACCAATTCTGCTCCTCAGGTAAATGAGGAAATTTATTTGTTCGGGGAAAAAAATTGTTAACACATGATTTAATTTCAGAATTTTCGATTTCACAATGGTGTGTGGAATGATTTAGAGACTTATTGCAGAGCTATAACTTGCAAATATAAAGACGTTTATGTATATAGTGGACCAGTGTTTGAACCGATGTTAATTTTTCTTTTTTTTTTTTGTATTGTAAAATTAATTTTTGTAATTCTTTACACTACATTTTTTGTAATTTTTTTTACACTGAAATATTATTTTTTTGTAATTATATTGATTTTTGTTTACGCAATTAAGTTTTGCATTTTTTTTAGCACTGCATTAATATTTGTATTTTTTTAGAAATCCGAATCAAATGCACTATCAGGTTTCTTCAGTTAATCATCTTGCTTATCCCACTCATTACTATAAAATAATTATTGGCAGAAAAGATGATGGTTTTCACCTTGGTTGTTACTTATTACCAAATCGAGCCATTGCTGAAAATCAAGAATTGAGTGAATTTCGTGTACCGTTGTCAGTAATCGAAGAAAAGGGCGGATTCAAGCTGTTTAAAGATGGTTTCAAGTTACCTGAAATCTTAGTTGATTTTAAAGATTTTCGACGGCGCAGAGAAGAGTACATGGTACATTATATTCACCTAAACTGATGATATAATTTTAGTTCTCATTATTTTCTAATATTTTTCGAAGTACATGGTAATTTTGACATTTTGATATCACCTAAACTGATAACATTTTTCAACATTTTTTGACATTTTCCGCCATTTTTCCGTCATTTTTCCGCCATTTTTCCGCCATTTTTTCGCGGTATTTTTTGTTTAGATATATTTTGATATTTTTCTATAATAGTTAAATCTAAATCATATTTTATGTGATATTAATGTCTTGTCTAGCCTGGCGAATATCGAGCTGACTTCGAGGAGCCAGAAGAAGGAGACGGTGTTGAACAAAACGGACACATTTAAGAGTAGTTCCATTATTATATTTTCCTTATTTCTGAATAAATATTTGACCTGACATCACAAAATAAAAAATTGTTTTTTACAAAGTACCATTAAATAATTCAATTCTTTATTGCAATGCGTACTGTATAATTAAAATCTGTACCGCAACAATAAGCTACACCGCAATGTTCAACCTAATTGTTAACAATTCATTACCCGTATATACACATTATTCCTACCTTTTAAAATTATTAGTTGAGTAAAAAATAAAGAATTCATGTCCCACTTTCGGATATTATACGCCACAATTGCAGGACTCATTCATCAACAACTTTAGAAAAAAAAATTCAAAGTAAAAGCTGCACGGGATACTGAAAGAAATCCGGGATCCTGTCAACTTTCAAAATCCACACCTCGGAAATCGCTTCGCAAAATACGGATTGCCTCAACGAGATGTCATTTTAAGTCATTTAAAAGTTTCCAGACATCGTATGACAACAGAAATCGGATGCCCAATTGGATTTTGGAACATTTGATTGAAGACAAACTTCTCACGCGGAGACAATCCGTACGTTGTAGAATAGATATCAGTACTCGTGGGATTCGAGGGTTGACAAAGATTTTCAATCAGATGCAATCGATTTTCTACAAGAAATAGTTAGGGTTCCTTTAAGTGCTTATTCTAATCATATCGATTCTTCAAGAAGCATATACGATTGTCATTATTGGACCAATTCTTCTCCTCAGGTAAATGAGTAAATTTATTTTGTGTTTTATATTTAAAATTATAAACATTTGATTTAATTCCAGAATTCTCGATTTCACACGGGTGTGTGGAATTATTACCAAATCAAGCCATTGCTGAAAATCAAGAATTGAGTGAATTTCGTGTACCGTTGTCAGTGATAGAAGAAAAGGGCGGATTCAAGCTGTTTAAAGATGGTTTTAGAATACCTGAGACCCTAGCTAATAAGAGAGATTTTCGACGGCGCAGAGAAGAGTAAATGGTAATTTTGACATTTGATTTCATCTAAACTGTTGATATACGTACTGTAATTTTAGTTCTCATTATTTTTCTTAATTTCTTCGATATTTTTCGATATTTCTCTATTTTTCTCGATACGTCTCGATATTTTTCAATATTTTTCAATATTTATCGGTATTTTTCAATATTTATCGGTATTTTTCAATATTTATCGGTATTTTTCAATATTTTTCAATATTTTTCAATATTTTTCAATATTGTTTAATATTTTTCAATATTTTTCAATATTTTTCAATATTTTTCAATATTTTTCAATATTTTTCAATATTTTTCAATATTTTTCAATATTTTTCAATATTTTTTCGGGTATTTTTAATTAAATTTAAATCATCGTCGATTATAATACTGTATGTGATAATGTTTTGTCTAGCCTGACGAATTTCGATATGAATTGGAGGTTCCAGAAGAAGGAGACGGTGTTGAACACAACGGAAACGTTTAATAACAGTTTCATCATTAGTTTTTTCTTTTGTCTGAATAAAATATTTTATCTGACATCACAAAATAAAATGGCTTTTATCAATTACTACCATTAAACGACTGTTTATTGCAATAATTGAAATTTATAGTACACAGTTCGCAACAATGTTTAACCTAATTCTAATTAACAAAAAAAAATTATTAGTCTTAACACTACAGTACAACTTATATTGAGTAAAAAAATCAAAAAAATCATGGCCCACTTTCGGATATTATACACTTCAATTGCCGGACTCGGATATTTATACGGCTCATCCATCATCAACAACTTCCGAAAAAAAATTTCAAAGTAAAAGCTGTACAGAACCTCGATAGATCCCCCGGATGTGAATACTACCAAGATCCGCACCTCAAAACTCGCTTTGCAAAATATGGAATGCCTCAACGAGATGTTATCTTAAGATATAAAAGTTTCCAAATCTCATACGACAACAGAAACCGCATGCCAAACTGGGTCTTGGAACATTTGACTTTACGAAACTTCCGCTTTGTCGGTGACTATGGGTGTGGAAGAACCGTCTCTATTCACCTTGATCCAAATGTTTTAAAGGAATTTCAATCGGATGGCGTCGACTTCGAAGGCAATATGAAAAGAATTGGTTTAGCTGATTTCGAAAATTACGTTAGGGATGTTAGGGATGTCTACGATTGTCACAATAGAACCAATTTTGCCCCATTGGTAAAAGCCAATTCTTTTTAAACGTTTGATATACGTGATTTTATGATATTTCAGCATCCTTTACTTCAAAATGGTGCGTGGACGGACTTGGAGGTTTATTGCAGATGTATAGCACGATTTTATGAAGATGTTTATGTATTTACCGGACCAGTTTTTGAACCCATGTAAAAAATTATTGAGGATTTGTGTTTAAAGTGTAAAATACTGTGTTAAATGTGTTTTTTTTTTTTTTATATTTTAGAAGTCCAATTCGAATGGAATATAAGGTTTCTGCAGTTAATCACCTTGCTTTTCCGTCTCATTACTATAAGATTATTATTGGTAGACTGGGAAGAGAATATGGTGATGTTTATCATATGGGTTGTTATTTATTGCCAAATCGGGCCATTGATGCGAATCAAGAATTGGCTGAATTTCGGGTGCCTTTGGCGTTAATAGAAGAAAAATCGGGATTTAAGCTTTTTAAAGAGGATTTTAGATTACCGGAAAATTTACCGAATTTTTTGGATTTTCGAGAACGCAGAAATTTTTACGCGGTAATTTTAACTTTAAAGTTTTTTTACCCAATTAAACACTAATTTTGATGTGTTTTGATGATTTTCTTTTAAATGTAAAATGTGAATTTTTTAGCCTAACGAACCTAGAGACGAATTAAATGATTCAGACGAAGAAGATGATGATGATGATGATGAAGATGATGATGAAGATGAAGATGAAGATGATGATGAAGATTATGATGCATATTATGATGCATTCATTGAACTAAATGGACACGGACAAAATGGGCATGCGCAAAATGGACATTGATCAATATATTATTTTAATATTTTATTTTTATTTATTTTCTATTGATTTTTGAATACAATCAATCGTCAGACCTAACATTGGAAATAAAAATGTATTCTTTTTAATTTCAATGACGTAAAACGATTATTTATTGTTATACAATTGAAGCTATGTATTACCTCAGTTCGCAAGAATGAGCAGCACTACGATGTTCCACGTACAGTAATTATTATTACAACTTCCAATTGCTAAAAAAAAATTTTTTAAAATTTAACGAGTGAATAAATCATGGCCTATTTTCGAATTTTATACGCTACAACTGCAGGAATCGGCTGTTACTGCGGATTATCCACAAATAACTTACAAAAAAGATTTTTGAAAGTAAATGCACTATTATTGAACCCCCAAAAAATAGCCGGATCTGAATACTACAAAAATCCGCATCTAGAAAGTTGCTTTGCAAAATATGGATTGCCGCAACGAGATGTGATATTAAGATATACAAGTTTTCAAATATCGTACGACAACAGAAACCGGATGCCAAACTGGGTTTTGGAACATTTGACCAATGAAAAACTCCAAATTCCAAATAAAGATTTGTCTAATAATAAATTACAAACTCCGAAAGATTTGTCTAGTGATGCTCCGAAAGATTCTCCAGGCGGTAAAAAAGTAGAGAACATGTCTAACTCTAATCCGCGAGTTAAAAAGGAATTTCAGTCGGAAACATTAGATTACGAACCAGAAATGCCTAGATATCCCTTAATTGATTTCAATAATTATCCAAATTCCGTTAAAAGTGTATTTGATTGTCATGCTCGGACCAACAGTGTCCCACAGGTATGAATATAAATATATTTATATTTGTATGTAAAAAACATGTAAACACTACATTTAATTTCAGAATGTTCAATTTCAAACGGGTGCATGGAGAGATTTGGAGATTTATTGCAGATATTTGACTAAAATTTATCGTGATGTTTACATATTCAGCGGGCCTGTGTTTGAACCCATGTAAAACCTCGAGTTGTAAGCTTTTACATTGAAAAAACTAGTTTAATTACATCAGTTTAATGTTGATATAATAATTTTTTTTTTTCGAGATTAATACTCTTTAATTATGTCCATATTGTGTATTTTGTGTATTTTTGTAGAAGTTCAAATCGAATGAAATATCGAGTTTCGAAACCGAATCATCTTGCTTATCCCACTCATTATTATAAAATAATTATTGGTAGAAAAGGAAACTGTGATGATTTTCATCTTGGTTGTTACTTAATGCCAAATCAAAGCATTGGTCAAGATGAATCATTGAGTGCATATCGGTTGCCATTGTCAGTGCTAGAACAAAAAGCTGGATTCAAGCTGTTTAGGAATGGTGGTACAGTACCAGAAACTCTGGCTAATATTGTGGATTTTCGGCAACGCAAAAATTTCTATATGGTAATATTGATTATTAAATTTTAATAAATTCGATTTTTTAATTTCATTTTCTTGTTAATTTTGTCTTAAGCCCGAGAAAGAACATCGAATGGAGTGTGAGCCTTCGCTTGAAGATTGTGATGATAAAGGTGAACTAGATGAGCAAGTTTATTGCAAGTTTAATTGATTAAACAGTTTATTTCATTGAATTATTATTTAATTCTTATTAATTGTTTTTTTCTTTGGAATTAAATAGTTATTATTTTTTTTTATTTTTTATTTTTTTTCTAATTTGCAATTGTTTATTAATTATATTCAAAAATAAATTAAATTCAATAGAAAATTAAATCATCATACAAACAATTAAAATTCTTCATAAGCTTCTAAATTTACTTCTTTCCTGCCCTCACAAAATTAGGTGCAGAGGCTGCATTACCCTGGGGTCGCCCATCAGGAATGGCTTTTCGCGGAAAAAATTGCTTGTTTTCAAGATTGAAGAATTGGTTGAGGTAGATCCACTCGCTAGTTTGCCCGCATGGGTTTTCGAATGTCTCGGTGTCGCAGATCAGCTGGCTCTGGTCGAAAATCGTTTGGTTGGGGCACAAGAAACTGTAGTGGTAGTTTTCTCGGAGTCCGCTCGCATGCTCGGCGGGGAAGCATATGTGAAATATTTGACAGTTGTTGTCTACGTCTGCGTAGTAGCCACAATTTCGTCCCTCGCAATTAAATGAGGTTTTAACGCTGCCCACGAGGATTTCGGCACCGGCTGGTAGGACGTAACGGAATGTATCCGCTTGTCTTTTAACAATCTAATTAAAATCAATAAAAAAAATTTTTTTTAAAAAAAAATATTATAATACAAATTAATTGTTTCTTACTTTTGGATGTGCCATTATTGCAGTAATAATGAGAAAAACGGCTTAAAAAATAAAAATAAATTTTTTAAATTAATTAACTCATTTCCATGGTTTATTTCAAGGGTTTGTTTTTCCTGCAAGGCTGCCTTACCTGCAATTACAATTTGATTGATCTTCATTTTGAGATTTTTGTTTCAATAAATAAATCTGAAAATAGAAATTATTTTTTCAACTAAAAAAAAAAAAAAAAACCCGAAATTTTTTAATTTTTGGTAGATGCTTACTTGCGATGATGTCTAGATGATTGCAACGTTCACTTTCGTCTGAATCTTCTCCATGCTCAAACTCTTTATAAGATGTTCGAATTTAGGTCGGGTAGCTATAGGGTTAAGATAAACCGCAATTCACCCGAAGAAAGTAATGAGAATTTTTAAAATTTCTGACATGTGGTTAATGCGATTAAAGAAATGGTTTCTTTTAGCCAAAAAAGTTTTAATGATGTGAAAATAGAGGACACGTATAAGGTCGGAATGTTAAAAAGATAGTTAATAATCATTTTGAAGATTTTTTGAGTTATGGTTTATTACTTTTAGTGCCGGTTATGAATTCTGAACTTATATCACAGTTAATTCATGTATAAAAAATTGTTTGGGAGTCACGATCATCTGACTTTAAAGTTATTCTCATTCTCCATTTTCTTTTAGATCGTGGTAAAAAAAAGTAAGTCGAAAGTCTCTTTCAAAATTCCTTTTTGTGTTTTGTTTTTTATTTAGGTTTTTATTAAGTTTAGATGAGGTGCATTAATTGATCAAATTAAATTAATTGGTTTAAAATATTGAATTTTTATTTTGAATTTTTCTTTTGTCAGGTTACCGAAAATACCTACCGGATATTTCTTTTGTTTTATATACGGTACTCACTTTTTTCTGCTTTTCTCACTTATTTTCCGCATTTTTTTTATATCATTTTTTTTCATTTTTCACAACTTTTTTCAATTTTTTCAACTTTTTTCAATTTTTGCCCCATGAAACTACACCATGGGGTACCCCTACCCCAGGTTTTGTCACGTCCCCGTATTTCGCGCTATCTTCAACTATAGTCGAAGCCGCTGCAAGCATATCGGCCAAACCGACTCTCAAGATATACTCTTCCAATTGAGTGCACTTCTTAATGTAGATAGATAGATAGAATTGAGTTGATAGACGCAAGCGGCGACTTAGGCCATACACGTCTTTTAATCTGACATACTTAAACTGACATACTAAATCTGACTAATATATAAATCTGACACAGACAAACACATTTGACCATTGATAAACACTACACTCCTACATTCCATTGCAGAATGGAATGCAGCATTACATTATCAAAAAATGGTCAAAAACAGAGACAAAAGCCACAGAAGAGAAAGCAAAGCAAAAAAAAGAAGATAGATAACCAGAGGACCCATTAGCATCACTGCAGTGGAAAAACAAAGTGCTGCAATGAAGTACCCAGGGAAGGCCACAAGGAGGCTGGGTTTGGAAGTTTTCTCCCCCACATCTTAATGTAACATCGTAACATCTTAATCTCATGTTTTACATCATTGGGGTTACCAATGGATTGATAGAAGAAAAAATCCAGTGTTAAAAGATACAAGTAAGAAATATTTAGGAAGTATACCTAATAACAATGGTGCAGATGAATTTGTATCAGTTTTCAAATTAAAAGGTAAAGTTTCAGTGCATAACAGAAATAGTTTAAAAAACAGACTAAAGATTAATTCCCATACTAATGAGCCAGGAATAGGAGTGTATAAAATACCATGTAAAAATTGTAACAAAGCATACATTGGGGAGACAGGTAGAGCTTTAGCAACAGAATAATAGAACATAAAAAAGCAGTAGAGAAAAAGAATGGTGCTATTTATATCCACATCAAAGACAATTGTGGTACTCATGAAATGGATTGAGAAGGAGCACATATGATAGTTAATGAAAAGAACTGGAATAGACGCAGATCTTTAGAAGGATCATTATGCAGATGATGATTAATGGTTGCTTCATGAATGGTAATGTTGGAATCAAAGACTTAGCTTGGATGAGTGTAGCCATTGCCAAGGATAATGAAAAAGACAATATAATGTCTACTATAAATGCTACTATAGAAGAAGAGAATCAAAGAATTCAAAATGAAGCAGATAAGCGCCATATAATTCTGGCAAATAATAAGGCCAGAGATGAAAACCAGTTGATTTTGAAAGAAGAAGAAGAAAGTTCTAATAATATTGGAGAAAGAAGCACATCATTGGAAAAAGAACACAAACTAAATTTAGGACACATCTCAATTAGAAGAAAAAATATGAGATGCGGACTTTGGAAATCCATTTCCCATGCCGTCGTCTAAAACTTTCTTGAGAGCAACGAGCTGCATTGTATTTGGGTTTCTGCATTTATAAACCTCCCCATACGTACCCTGTCCAATTTTGCCTATTTCCAAATACATGGCTGATCTGTTACAATATGGATAGTTATGATTGAAATTATATGCTGGGTTTGAAGATAACAGTGATTTTCGTTTAGCATTTCGCATTGTTCTACGATATTGCGATACGCGCTTTTGAGCATCGTTCTCTTTAATTTTTTATTATTTTCAGCATTATTATCCGTAGCATCAGATTCCCTTTTTCGTTTCGACATTTTAGCAATTTTTCAAAGTTAATTTCAAATCAATAAAAAAAATCAAATCGGAGAAAAAGAAATATCTGATGCAAACCTCCCAGTGATAGAGATAGATATGAGATTCAGATATGGAAGTGCAGCTAAAATACACATAATGTTGAAACGAACAAGTTACGTTTCGCAAGCGTAGCATAAACACAACCAATGCGCCCGTAATTGAAACGTGCAGATTCCAGAATTGAAACGAACATGATACATAGTGGAGGAATAACTATTTTTCCGCGTAAATAACGATTTTTAGAAATTGGCAACTCCATTAATATTTCCACGGAATTTGCGTGGAAATAACGCTGCCCTATGAAATTACATTCTAAAGATGAACAAACACAACATGTTGGCATCTAATAATGACTATCTGCTTTGTTGAATAAAAACAAAATTTATAATTCGAATTTGTATTTTATTTTTCCAGCATTATGCCTGGTTCACACTATGACTGAAAATGAAACTCAAACTCAAACTAAAAAACTGAAAAATTTTTACTACTAAACTAAAATTACGGTATATTTTAAGTTTAGTTATTTTCCACCAGAAACAGATCATTTTGAGCATCTAAAAACAGCTGATCAAGAAATAAAGTTCTCAGATGAGCAGTTATTAGCTGCTGAAAATGTTCAGTTTCAGTTTAAGTGTATTTTCAGTCGTAGTGTTCAAAGTGATAACTTTGACCCAGATAAAAATTGTATTTGACAAACTATTTATTTCATCTTTTCCTGCTATTTCTCACGACTCTCCAACCATCATCTTCTTCCTCAATTTCCATTTGATTATTTTCTGTTTGAGTTATTGATTGTGACGTGTGGCAGAACTAAAAAAAAAAAATATAAACAAGTTTATATTTATACGTAATTCAAGTTAAAAATTCAAATTTTACATTGTCAGAAATATCGTCTTCTAAATCCTGGTAGTGTGAATCGCATTTCCAAACACTGAAACTTGAAATGGGAAAAGACGATACTTTTGACTCAAATTCTGCTGTCTGTTTGGTTGAATATAATTTGAACAACAAACACAACGTCTGCGAAATCTACATAAAAAAAAATAAAAAATAAAACATAATTTTGTACTGTTATAGAAAGTCTCTAATACGTCATACCTCCACAATACTACCATCTTTTACTATGATGTCAAATTCATTATTCAAAATATCGGCTATAAAATCTTCTACCTCGTCGGGATATAAGTTATCTGTAATAACAAATTTTAATAAAAAATTACAATATTCCGACGACTTAATTATAATAATTTAATTTACCATTTGCTTTGAAAAATTCATCTAGGACTTCGGTAAGCCATTTTACCTTTTCCAGTGCATGCGGTTGTCCGATACCCTGCTCAACGGCCCCCTTAAAACATTAGAAAATTTGATTTTAAGCTTTCTTTAAGCATTAAAATGTTGTCTATTTACCTAATTACCTTGAGTCCTTCCCAGTTGGCTATGACTCGTTCAACAGCTGTTAAAAATGTGCAGCTAGTGATGGAGGTAGAAGCTGCCATTTTTACTGTAAGAACATTTACGAACCAAATGAGACTCGTCCTGTAGTTAGCGAGGCCAGAGTCAGAGGGGAAGTGCTTTTTGCACGTCAGACTTTTAGGTCACATGGTGCAAAACATGCCAGAAGCACAAAAGTGATAAGCAAGCGCCATTAGTGTCTAATGCGCATGCGCTTGGACTTCGAAAAAAACCAAGCAGTTTCGCGCCTGAATGATGCTGAATCATTACTGTATGTGCAAGTTAATATATTTTATTGATTTTCATGCTTTTAATGAGTATTTAAATGATTTTTTTTTCCTAAAATGCTCCCAAAAGGAAAAATAATTTTTTGGAAAAAATTTAATGTTTTGGGAAAAAGGTATGTGGCATATATTTTAATCAACGTCTTGCAATGCTACATACCTTTTTTAATAAAGTTAATAAAGTTTAATAAAGTTTATTTGAATTATTTTTTGTAAAAAAAATAATTCCAATAGATAGTTATTTTTGCCTAAATGAGAAAGTTGGCTCACTACAAAATGCTGGGTATCCAGCCCAGAAAGTGGTCGTTTGAAAATCTCTCCTCAGGTAATATTGCGAAAATTGTTCTTTTTAAATGGTTTTCAACATCAAAAATATTATGACCGAATAATGTTTGCCATTTCTTAAAATGGCTGAAATGATTTTTATTTATTTTTTAAAGTTATCGGAACACCTTTAAAAAAATAATTTTGTATCCCAAACAACTCATTTGAGCTTGGTGCGAGACATTGTTGGCCACTGCTGGCAGGGCGCTGTTTCTGACGTCAGAGATAGTATTTCCATGTTAAATGCATGGGGCAACTGGTAACAATCGCGCAAATTCTTGATTTGGTCTCGCTTTTATCTCCCACTTTTTCATATTGTCGTCTGTTTGTTTACACAACTTCAGCATTGGGCTTAAACCGTTAATATTTTTTGAAAATTTATTTAAGGGTTTTAAACGATGCTTGATCCAATGGACCAATAAAAACTGTGATGTTGTAAACCCTTTAACTAAAAAACATTATATTTTCCTAGTTTAACTACTTAAAATCAATCTTACCATGATTTTAATTTATTTTTTTTGGCGTTGGTCAATCCAACAGCCAAGATGACGAAAATGACCATGCAGTCAATAACCCTAACCAGGACATTATGACCATGCCGACCAATACTCAACAACAGTCCAGCAAGTGAGCACACTTTTGCAAGGTTTAACATTAAACAATGCAACGATGTTGGGGGCATATAACCCCCCCCCCCCCGGGCCCAGCTGACCACACTGGTCCCGGCCGCCCCTCCAGTTGCTCCGTCTACGATCGCAACGACGACTCCGCGAACTACCGCTGCGGAGTTTGAGTTTGAAGATGCCGCCAAAGATGTTCTGGAGGTGGCAACCCAATTTGGGCCCCGATTCCAGACTTTAGACACAGAATAATACAGAATGGACACACTCTAGGACAGTATCTTTGATCTTTGTTGTCTCAGGTCATGTGATTCGATCAGCGGCGCCCTCACGCGACTTGCGTGCAGCAAAAATTGAAATGACTGGCAAAATTGAAGCAACAAGCGATAACAACAAAATTTTATGATGTTGCCAAAAGTTATGATGGTTCCGGAAGAATCAATCATCGCCTGGTTATTTGTCGTCATTTAACTGTCGCCTGGTTAATTGGTAGCTGGTTAAATGTCCAACGTAATACGTCTATTTTGTTACTTTTCCTTCTGTCGCTTTTATCTATGCGTTTTTTGTGTTACAATATAATGCTGGAGACACTCTAGGCGCGAATCACGCGAATCGCGTTGCTTTTCGATTTTGAATGACCCTAAAAAATCGCTCCTACTGTAGTTGCACAACTATGGTTGTGCCATCTATTGGCAAATTCGCGCAAAGGATTATGGGACTGATAATGTTACAGAACGCGGGATTTACATTGTGATAATTGATTATCACTCAGTTTTGGCTTTAGGAGTTTATATAAATACTTCAATATTTGTCCTAAAAATGATATTAAGTGCTTTAAGTGTCCCAAATGTTGCAATTAATTTGTTTTATTTCGTAAAAATGCAAATTAATTGCCTTTTTTCAAATTCCACTTCAGTTTTGTCAAATTCTGTCAAATTTTGTCAATATTCTTACCCTCAATTTTGTTAGAAACTACAATAAAACAACAAAATAAAAGATTAAAAAATATAATAAGTTTGTTTTCATTACCAACAACTTGCTTTGCAAAAAGTGCTTTTTATTATCTTCTTTGACTATTAATTAGAATGTTATATAAAAGTCAAGTAAACAATTACAAAAAAAAGAACAATGCAAAAAATTTGACAAATTGATTTAGTTTGAAATCATATGAAAGCTAAAATGGACTAACATATGCAAAGATAAAACCCGTTTCCCTCAATTTGTATCTGGGCGATAAGTAATCACAAATATGTATCATATTTTTAATAAAAACCCACCAAACTCCATTAAAGTACTTGATGATTTACCTTGAAAACCATTTATAGTTTAAAAAAAGAATAATAGTTGTATATAAATTTAATTCCTTAAGAATTAAGAGTAGAGAATATTTTGATAGTTTTCATTTTTTTTTGTTTGAAAAATCAATTCACATATCACAGAAGTAGCTACTTTTTAAGGCTGCTTTTTCTTATAAAAAAATTTTTAACCCTTAGCAGCAGAATAGTTGTAGCTGTTTAAATCTTCTTGTAAAAGTTGATTTTTTTTTAAAGAAATTTTTTTTCTCTACATTCTGTGTGTGCATTCTATAGTAAAAAAATAAGTTCAATTGTTACAAATTACATTGAACTTGTTGTATCTCATTTCCTTTTGGCCCCAAGCAACTAATTTAAAAAAATGTTTTAATAAAAAAAAATAATTAAAAAAAAAAATAAAAAATCCAAAAAAAGGAAAATACTCTTGAAGTCTAGCATCCCATTGTCACTTCAACTTTTACTAGAGCCTTCTTTAATCTGAAAAATAAATTACATAAAGTGGTGTTAGAATTTTTGAAAATATTTCTGCATGTAAAGCAAAGTTTGGAATAATTATTGATTAAGCTGTGGAACTTTACAGTAATAACACAATTACAACTTTAATCGGCCAAAAAACAATTTTCGCAATATATTTCCAATAATTTTTCAAGAAAAATATATTTTTTCAAGAAATTTTCAAGAAAAATATATTTTTTCAAGAAATTTTCAAGAAAAATATATTTTTTCAATAAATTTTCAAGAAAAATATATTTTTTCAATAAATTCTCAAGGAAAATATATTTTTTCAAGAAATTTTCAAGAAAAATATCTATTCTCCAATAATTTTTCAAACATAATTGTTTTTCCATTAATTTTTCAAGACTAATATTTGTATTTCCATTATTTCTTTTGTATCAAAGCTCTATCATATTGGGGACAATAATGAAACTACAAAAGATGATAATCTCCAAACTTTGTTATAACAAGATTTCACTAATACCATAACATTAACATTACATAAAGATTTGACTTAGTGATGATAGAATTACAGCATGCAACAAACAAGAAAAAAATTAAAGAAAATAATGACACTGGGCTAACCTCATTAGAAATAGTAGCTGCAGAAGAAGTGGGAGAAATTTGACTTGAAGCTATAGGGACGAAGTAGGAAGGAAGAACATTTCGATTTCATGATCACTCAATTCACTCACCTTCAGTAGGCACAGCGACATTTTCAATAACCGGAATAAGAGTCGTAGTCTGTATGATCGTCTCAGTGAATTGTTTTACTTCCGTTTTTTCTTCAGTAACCGTAATACGTGTTTCCTCGTTAGAATTTCTAGAAAATATACTTTATTAATTTCACTATTTCTATTTTCTTCTTTCTATTTCATATTTACATTAAGTGATCTCTAATACTATCGATTGTAGTATCGCCGCCGGTAGATTCATCTTTTTTGTCCGCTTCAATCTGCTGCTGAACTTCTTCCTTGGCATCGCTGAATAATTTGCAAAGCATTAAAACTTATTCCTTTAGACCTAAATAGGATACCTGTAGTCAGGACACCAACCCGTCGCCCCAAGTGACATTTTCCTTTGTTTTTGTACCCCTGTAGACACCCTTATAAAAATAAACTAGCAGCTTTTTGCAGCGTTTGCAGACAAGTTGCTGCAAACATTTCTTAATTTCACTGCAAACATCTGCGTATGAGTTGTAAATTGTTTGCAGTAAATTGTTTACAAATAAGTAGTTGCATAGGAAGACTTCAAAATTTGTCTGTGCAATATACTTGCTGCACATTTTTGCTGATGTAAGCAGAAAACCATTAGCAGATAAATTATGAAATGGCTGCAAACATATTCTGCCACTTTTAGCTGCCAGAACTGATTGTTGCAGAAAACTGCACACCATTTCCATAAGGGCAGGACAGTTCTTTAGTCTGGAGCTGTGGACAGTCTTAAACCGTCCCAACGGTGTCCCATCTACAGGATGTTGGCTGTAGTTATTTACTCTGTGACTCCGTCAGCAGGTGGAATATCGGGATGATCGTCGACCAAATTTAATTCGGTCGCTGGTAGCGGCGTGCTCTGATTGACTGTGGGTCTCATTCCTTCTGGAAGTTCGAGCATGCAACGAGCTTCAGTTATAGTAGCAGCCGATAAGGAGAACCTTTGCAATTCACTGGACGAATGTAGATAAAATCCTTCACCTTTTCGAGTAAAAACCAAACTGGAAATTCCACTAATGAAAATAAAAAGTAGTTAGAAAATTCTTAAAAAAAAAGAAAAAGAGTTTGATGTAAATATTTGGTCGATTGCTCTGATACCGATTCTAGAAAATAAAATCCTGCAATTATCAGAATATT
>JH430443.1:108501-128109 GCA_000239455.1 Strigamia maritima | reverse complement strand
GACGTTCTGAAGGCGGGACACAAGCCAAGTGTCCCGTCTACAGGACGTCACCCACAAAATCTATTACTTTTTCACTTTTTTCATTAATTTTTTATTTTTTTTAATAAAAATTCAGTAGACGGGACACTTGGCTTGTGTCCTGTCTACAGGACGTCACCCACAAAGCCGTACACTCTGTAGACAGGACGCTTTTTCCCGGACCCGACGGTGTCCCGTCTAGAGAGCGTTCACTGTAGTTATAAATCACGCATTAATCACTCGATTTACTTTTCTAAATGGCGGCCATTCTTCCTCCTCAATAGCATTTTGCTCAACCGCATCTTCTCCGCTCAAAATCTGCGACGTGCTCAACTTATAAAGCGGATACAACGCAACACCAGAAGCATTCCAAAACCGTACTGTCCCATCTTCATGTCCAGTAAGAAGTATATCCCGGCATGGTGTAGGCATCTCGTTCAACGACACGCCGCCATTTACAGGCCATTCCTTCATTTAAAAAAATATAAAATTATTTTCACTATTAAAAAAAACAAAAAAAAAACAACATTAAATTCCGTTCTCACTCTTGGTGAATAAGTCTCCTTGTTTTGCTCGGTGCACAAAATGATTTTCTGGATGAATTCTTCGGGAATATTGATGCAATGTTGTGCGCAAGTGATGGCGGATGAATGCAACGACGACAAATAAGGCGCTTTGAAAGTAGGCCAATCCTCGCTTTCCAAGTCGATGCCGATCATCTCTTCTTCCGCGAGAATTATCAACGTATGCGGATTGTCATATTCTAATATTTTATATATTATTTTTAAATTTTATTTTTGTTGGGATTTTTTTTTTGGTGTCTCACCGTCGCTTTCTTCGCTGTCGGAAATGGTGAAATAATCGATGACGCGAGATGTAAGTTCGAAGACGACGTGTTTTTCGCCGGAGATAACAGTGACGGTGTTGCGGTCGCCGAAACTTGCGCGCGGCATGCCGCCATTGAAAATGATGAATTCGCCGCTGTTAGGATACGTAAGGATTAGAAAAAATTGAAAAATGTGTAAGTTAATTTTATGTTTTGTACCGTTTTGCACTTTTCCAGTCGACTTTTTTAATTGCTTTACAAGGAAACGGTCCATATGGTGTAGTAGCTGGTTGATGTGGTTTAGTCGAGTCTTTCACACTCCAAATTATGTAACTGCCATCATTATGTGCACTCATGAATTCAGTGCCTTTACGATGCCAAGAAACGGATTGTAGTTGCTGCAATACATAATAATAAAAAAGTAATTTTATAATATCGTACTTCCTTTGAGTGAAATATTGCACACAATGCAATTAATATAGTCTCATTTTTATTTTAAAATTTCCCCCTTAATTACTATAAATAAATTGTATTTCTCAATTTTCACATTAAAAAAAAAGAGTTCTGATGCTGACAAATTTGAAACCGCAGAACGTGATCCACGCTATTTTCTTGCGCTATTCAAAATTTTTCGTAGTTGCAACAATTGCCAAATCAAAGTTTCTAAACTCCTTTTACCCCAAAGTTGGATAAAATGTCATTGGCTGAGAAATGCATGTATCGAAAGTACAAAATAAATAAAAGTAAACATTAATAAGCCAAATTTAAATAAAAATGACCATTAATAAGCCAAATTTAAATAAAAATGACCATTAATAAGCCAAATTTAAATAAAAATGACCATTAATAAGCCAAATTTAAATAAAAATGACCATTAATAAGCCAAATTTAAATAAAAATGACCATTAATAAGCCAAATTTAAGCCAAATTTAAACCAAATTGGTCATTAATATGCCAAATTTATACAAATTTGATCATTTTTATGCCAAATTTATACAAATTTGATCATTAATAATGCCAAATTTATACAAATGACCATTAATAAGCCAAATTTAAGCCAAATTTATACCAAATTGGTCATTTTTATGCCAAATTTATACAAATTTGATCATTTTTATGCCAAATTTATACAAATTTGATCATTTTTATGCCAAATTTATACAAATTTGATCATTTTCAAGCACAACTTACTGTATATAAGCACGTATAAGTCGTACGACGCGTGTATAAGTCGCCCCCCCCCCCCCAAAAAACAAGAATTTTCTCCAAAATTTCACGACTTATAGGCGAGTATAAGGCTTTTAATCTCCTTGTTGAGCCAAGTCAAAAACCCATTTATTTGCATGCCATTGTTAGCAAACGAAAACGCTTGCAAACTAAAAAAAAAAATTTTCATTTGTGTTTTTGTATTGTTGTGCATAACGATTTTCGACTCAGCACAACGAGGGGATTAAAATGAGATGTGATAATATATATATATATACTTTCGATACAATGCATTTCTTAGTCAATGACATTTTACCCAACTTTGGGGTTAACTTTTTTTGGCATGAATTAAATCTCGTACGAGAAAACGCAAAGTCTCTAATAAATAAATTTTTTAAAAAATATCTATACCTGACTTCCGACATAAGTTTGATCCGCATTCAACGAGCCATTGTCCCATAAGACGAGTAATCCTCGGTTATACCCAATAAGAATCTTATTGGGATCCGTCGGATGTTCCGCAATTGCTTCAACTGCACCTGGATTCACTTTATAATCATCTGGAACACTGAATCAAACCACAAAATTAAAATTACACTTCCATCAATAATACCCAGAAGACAAAGCTACTTTTGCATGACAACATCCTGGTAGATAATGTGATCGGTCATTTCGAAAGATTTAACATCGAGTAGATAGATGTTGCCGCCTTCGGTGCCGATGAGAAGATGTTCGCCATTTGATTGCAGGCAACATGTAGATATGATTTTCAAGCGGCCTTCCAACGAGTATGATTTGATTTTGTCCATAACTAATTTCTCATTTTTTAAATTGATTTCCCATAAATGCAAAGTGTTGTCATCGCACAAAGTAATTAAACGACCCTAAAATAAATATTTTTTTTTTAATTGATTAAAAGAAAGTTATTTATGATATTTGTAAATTTACTTACTTGATTAGGTAAAAAAAATATTTGTAAAACCGAACAATCTGCATTTTCATGTTCACCGTAAAATTCGATGCCTGGAGCGCCATAACTGATCAGCCGTTAAGAATGATATAATATCTCTGTAACCTTGTGATTTCCATATTTAGAGATTTTTTAACAGATATATTATTCTTCCTTGATTGCCATCTCCATTATTGTGTAATAATCGAAAGGCTGCAACTAATATGAAGCCTTATTTTCGCCACATTCTCTTTTTGGATTTCCATCCCCTACAAGAACATCGTAAATCATCTTTCGAGGACCTTCTATCTGATTATTATACAGTCAATGCCCTGTAGACGGGACACAAAACCGTCGTCTAAAGGAACTTTATCCTTTCTTTATTTTAAGACGTGTATGGCCTAAGTTGCTGCTTGCGTCTATAAACTTAATTCTTTCTCTCTCCTTTCTTTCATTTCTGTAAATGGAACAGCTTGAACGGTTTTAGACCATGCAAAGGGTTTATTGACTGTATGTCTAAAAATATTTTTAACCTTGGGACTTCTTTGCTGCACTGGACTCTGCAGTTATGCAATAATTAGTAGGATACTTAAGATAGCAGCCTAGATCACCAAATAACTAATAAGACCTTTTTGGTCCTCTGTAAATGATATATTTTTTTTTTTAGAATTTTGCCTCATTTTGGAAGTAATTGAGAAGCCAACTGACTAAATGTCAGGGTTGACCAAAATGCAATCAAAAGATTTTATAATTGAAATACGTATTTCAAAATACATTTTGCTTGTTATTTGTATTGTGAACCCAATAGTATTTTGGTGTTTTGGTCAACCCTGCTAAATGTATCTCTGTACCCCCTTTCTGGTTCACAAGAACTCCTCTGTGAATGATGGGCCTTACTTCAGCAACAATTTTTTGTTGGTTATTTTCATCCTGTCCAGTGATGGTAAACACCAACTACATTTGCATATAATAGAGCTTTTGCAATAGTTTTGTGGGGGTTTTGTTTTTGCAATGAAATTCTAAATAATGACATTGCCCCACTAGTTTAGCTAGCGACACAAATTATTCCTTCGAATATGAATATAATATTTGGCCAGTGTCGTAAAAACAAGCCATTTATTTCCATTTGAAATCATTCCCAATGACAAGCATAATCGTTCATTTGTCCCCGTTTGGTCAGATGTCAACAACCCAAAGATAAGCCTAAAATAGGCTGAAAAACCCCAGTTGTCTTAATAATTAAAACAAAAATACCGTAAAATGAATGGATTTCTCAAAAATTGATATGATTATACTAGTAATGAAGACAAGAGCACTTGAAAAGTAGACATTTTGACAAATGTTTACACAGGCACGTTCACACACAGGCTGTAAATGAGCAAATATACTTTTTGCACCCGGCTGCCGTTTAGACAGATTCACATTACTATATTTGCAGGTAAAGGAATTAGGTTTAACGTAGAATTTTTTATTTACTTTTTGTTTTGCCGACTAATAAACATAAAAAAGTTTATTACCAAACTAATCTTTCTTTTAAATGCAAAACAATGATACTAAGTAATAAACACAAGAGCATCATGTAGCAAAACCCTAAAATGAACTGTACTAAAAGCTTCAACTAATAAAAACTATCTTATCATAAAAAATTCATTAAAAAAGACTACTAATCTCACAGGAAAGAAAAGCTAAAAATAATCTCAAATAGGAAATTTTAAATTCCCATGTGAAACAAAAACAAAATTTAAAATTCATTAATTTTTCCATTTGAACTTATTTTCAAGTTTTCCAACTCCTAAAACTGACTAATAAATTCAATACTAATCTATTTTAAGAGAAATTGTCAACTAATTGATTAATGATGCATTTTTATTACCTTGATTTTTTTTAAACTTTTTTTTTTTTTTTTAATTAATATATCAAAAATGATCACTTGTTTATGATTCATTCATTTCTGATTCATTCAAGAATTAAAAAAAAAAAGTCTAAAACAGCATTATCTCTTGATGACTTCCTGCTATCAAATTTATATTTATTTCAAGTTATAAGACTTTAAACGAATAATTTGTTGATAACAAGTTGACATTGACCGGCCCGAAAATGTAGTCGAAATTCTCTTTGAATTAAAGCTCCGAAATTTTGCATACAATGAAATTTGTTAATTAAAATAAAAATTACTTCTTCATTTTTTTTTTCCATTAGTACTATTATACAGATACGGCAATATCCCAATCATTCACAGTGCTTTCGATAACCGAAAATCTCATCTGTGTCTTTATAATAGTAATGAAAAAAATTTAAGAACTAATTTTTTATTTTATTGAATAGAAACTTTGCAATTTTTCGTACGAAAAAATTAAAATACGAAATCATGAGAAAAAAACGAAATTGTAATATGATTTCGTTTTGATTTACTGGTTTTATTAATTTCGTAACGAAATATAAAAAAGATTCCGTACATTATTTCGTAAATACGACTTAATTTGCGCTTGCGCACTGAATTTTTACAGTAGACAGTTTGCGATTTCTCGAACGAGATTTTTATTATTACGAAACTTGTATTATTACGAGATTTTATTAAAAATCTCATGATTTCATTTTTCGTTCCAACACTCTCGATTTTTTTGAAGAATCTCGTTTCAAATTGTCGTGTATACGACTTCACTTGCGCATGCGCACTGCCTACAATCACAACAATTGTCGTGAAATTCTGCCGCCATTTTCCCTCCGCTTCGGCTGTAATTTTGGCAAAGTTGTATCGATTACATTATCTCAGGTTAGTTTTTTAATCAGTCAAACACCTTGCACAAACCACAAGCCCAATACTTAGGCTTAATTTGTGCAAGGTGTCTTGTTTTGCTAAAAATTGCTGCTGCCAATTTAAATGTTGTATGTAATATGTTTTGTGACAAACCGCAAACACTGATACGACATTTTATTAACGAGATTTTTTGAAAATTTCGTTTTTTTAAATCTCGTTTTCGGTCTCGTATGAGAAATCACAAACTGTCTAATATATTTAATGTAACGAAATTTGTTATTACGAAAACTCGCTTAAAACGCTGCTAAAACTGATCTTTTTGGGCGCCAATAAAACGTTTTCTACTTCTTTCTGCACATGCTCAGCTTCTAGTTACCCCCAACTGTGCAGTTCCCACCTTTAATCAGTCGACTTTATGGGATCATAATTGCACAAATAATTAGTCCAAATTAAAGGATACACTTTAATGACTCCATTTCGGGCTCCAATGGCCATTAAATGAAGTTTTGGATCCCATGCTAAAGCTGTGGGTTTACTTGGGAAGCCATGATGAATTGTCTGAAATTAAAAAGCAAACATTTAATCAAAATCGTTTCATTTTAAGTTATTATCTTGATATTTTATCAAATTCCAGTCTGTTAGCAGACCAAATGGATATCTTGTTCAAACATTATATCCGGTGTGAAAAAAAAAAATTAGATGTGACATTGTGTTCCATATGAAATGACACCTGCTTGCAAATTGATACTTTAAAAATGTAAAATTAGTGTTAAAATTGCATAGGGAAAACAAAGCAATTTACAAACAAGTTGCAGCCATGTTTGAAGTGCAGTTTTTTTTGTTTATTGTGTTTTTTTTGTTTTTTTTTTTTTAAATACGGGATGTTCGGTGTACCGGTATGGGATTTTTAATTTTTTGCCATTCGACCATATAATTTTGTGAGAAGTTTGTTTGAAATTAAATATGGTAATTTAGGAATATTAGATATTTTTAAATAAATAAAAAAAAAATGTTCGAATTTAAAATTTAATGCTGTTATCAAGGGGAAGGAAATTGTGGTGAATAAAAAGCAGTTTTTCGACTTTTCGAGGTAACTTTTTCTTTTTTTTTTGTGATTAAATTTAAAGTGATTATTAATTTTCTTTTTTTTTTTCTTTTTTTTTTTTTTAATCTTTTGTTTGGGTTGTAATTTTAATTTTTCTTTTTTTTTTTATGTTGGTTTTGTTTGAATAGTTTTTATTAAATTTTGATTTTTTGAATAAATTGTTGGTTTCGTTTGATTTTTTGAATAGTTTATTGTTTTTTGTTTTTTTTTTTATTTAATTTAATTTTTTGAATAATTTGTTGTTTTATTTTGATTATTTCTTGAATTTTTTTTTTTCTTCTGATTTTCGATTTCATTTTAAATTTTTGAATTTGTTTTTGATTTTTATGATTTTATCCTGATTTTCTGGCAGTTTTTTTTTATTTTCAATTTTTTAATTCACCGTGACTGAATTTAAGATTCCTGTTTTTTATGTGATTTTTAGAGTATTTTGCTTTTGTGTTTAATTATTCCTAAATTTTTAAAACTTTTTGCACTTAGGTGTTCATGTTTATTAATTACAGTCAACTTTTTCTAAATTTACATTAAAATGATTTCCGAAATCCGATTATTGGGAAAATCATGAGTGATTTAGCAAATGAATCGGTTTAATCGTTTTAGCATTATTGATTTTTCCTAAAATTTCTAACTTTTTTTAATTTAATTTTAATTTTCAAAACTAAAACCGGCAAACCGAATAATTTCCTCTACAAAAGAAAAACAAAAAACAAAAAACACAACATTTCTCACCAAATCCAATCCACCACCACTTACTTTATTAAACTGAAACAATTCCTTTTGTAACTTCGCCCTCTCAGCACTCGGTTGATGGCCTTTACCTCTCATAAACTTCCACATCTTTAAAAAAAAATTATCACCTGAAAAAAAAAATAAAATAAACCTCACAAAACAATTTTTTTTTATTCCAACGACCATTTAAAGGGGCGTCAACAAATCCCCATTTATCTCCCCACAGACCCACGCAATCCAGCCATTTCTCACACTCCCACCCCCACCCAACCGCTAAATCTCTTTTAAAACCAATAAACAATGCCGATCGGTCGAATTCCTCTTAAAAATACCGGTTTACATGCCGGCGCTTAATCGAGACGGTTGCATCGCTCGAAGTTGCGAGACAAAGTGCCGATCAATTACCTCCGTTTTCGGCGCCGTTTCGCGCCCGCTCCGCATTAAACTCACCTAAAGCCTAAAATATCAATGGGGAATTATTTCTCGAGTGAAATCCTATCGTGATCGGATATGAATCCACAGGTTTTTTGTTAGAAATCGCGCCAATCCATCGGCTAACACCCCAATAACAGCAATGCCGGTTTACAGTCGCTTTGCTCCCATGTTAGTACACTTCAAACAAATAATCCAATTAGAAAAATATTAATTAAAAATGTTAGTTCTATGAATTATTACATAATATTTAATTAAAATAAAATAATAATCTTTGATAGTATTTATTTTATTTTGTTATTCAATTTTTGGATGTTATGTATTTCTTGTGCGGATTCGGCGCTGCACATGCGGTGTATCATTGAGCGATAACGTCATACCAATGGTATGGGGTATCTGCAATGATGTCAAAGTCGGCGCCTAGTTGACTCATAGTGGTACCTTTAATTGTACATTTAATATTTTTATTGGTGGAAAGGAAACTGCATTTGTTGATTTTTGGTGAAATAAAATTTGCATTTGATAATTTGTTTTATTAAAGTTAATCAAAAATAAAAAAAATGATAAATGTGCTTAAAAATTCACAAAAATTGAAGATGATTTGATGTTATCTACTTGTAAATTTACGTTTTTTGTTTTTTTTACAGTAGTAAAATAGCGGTAAATTCTCTTCATGCGCAGATCATGTGCGCAGATGTGCAGGCAAAAGAAGCAGCTCATGATCCCTTTTTTTGTGTTTGTGCAGAGACCACACAATTCACTCGTTACATTTTTATGTATTTCTTTTTATTATCATTTTATATCATCATCTCATTTAAGATTTATGTGTGACTTTCTTCTTTGCTTTAGAGGTCAAGGTCATGTTGTCAGTCATCATCAAGGATACATATCAGCATGGCTATCATGTTATAATGTCACGTTGATGATAACACTTAGTTTAAATTGCTAAAAATACTCTAAATTTGATTGTTAGAAACTGTTTTTGAGATTAATATTGTTGAAACATTCTTATGATGTAGTTTTAACCCAAAATTCAATGTTTGTTAAACCTTGATGTGTTAAAGACGCCTATTAAATGATAGTTGCTACTTGTAAATTGATTAAATTGCTCAATTGATGCAATTTTCAACAGCTGTTTTTTCATCACCTGCTGGGATTTTGGCAAAAAAATTCTTTTTTTTTAATTTTTATTTGTAACTAACATTTTATTTCCGCGTGTACTATTGCTCATTGATCACATGATGTGATTAACAGTTTAAGTTAATCTACTAATCAGTTGCTGTAATGATTCTCTATTGTGTATTTGCATATTTGCATCGTCTTATTCATATCATTGGGTATTTGTAAGCGCTTTCTAGTGAGAGTAAGTGACATAAAAAAATTAAAATTTCTTCAACAGATGGCGTATGTGTGGCGTAATTAGATGTAAAAAAAATGGAGGCAACAGAAATGTTTGTCCTCACTTTTTAAATGCTAATTCGTAATATGAATAGTCACAATTGGTATTATTATGTTGTGCCGAGTCAGCAGACGATGTTTGGAGACAATTTATCAAGTGTAGAAAAACTGAAATAATTTTTTAAAAAATGAATATTTACTGTATATATATATATATTTTTTATTTAATTCAGGAATAAGTGCACCACATATCGACTCCAAAGAAATATATTCAAAATACTAGTCACTAGCCATGTTCGAAAAGTCATTTAAACATGTGTTGAGTGCATAATGCCTAATTCTCACCAATTCGCCTGAAAATACAATTGAAAACTGAATAATTTTACTGCTGACCTGAAAGGTTTATTTTCAGTTTAGCTGTTTTTAAACTGAAAATTTCATTTTAAATATTTCAAGAAGGTACAGTTAACAGGAAATATATACGAAGTATAAAAACTTTTAAATTTTAGCGGTTTTTCAACTGCTGAAAAATTGGAAATTTAAATTTTACTTATATTTTTAATCGTAGTGTGATTACATTTCTATGGTTTCAACAGGTAAAGAGAGATTTATAGTAAAATCTTAATATTTTTATGGTTTTTTTAATGAGGTAAAATTCAAGAGATGTGATTTTAATACACTGAGGATGTAATAATTTGGGAATCATTTTTAGACAAACTTTTCGGTTGAACTTACCACACATTATAGTTAAGCATACTTTATTGATTCTTTTTTCACCGTGGAATTTTCAGGACGTTTAACTGGGCGTCACTTAACCGGGACCAAATAACCAGATGGACTTTTCACCGGTACGATAATTAACCAGCACGACATTTGAACGTATGTCTTACTAATGGGCAGACAAATAACCGGGTGAAAATTAACCGGGCGTCAAATAAACGAATGAAAAATAAAAAATTAAATTTATTGAATATATTGCGTCCCCTATATATAAACTAAATAACCATACACAGCATTAACCCTTCATCTTACACATGGTCAACTGAGTTAGTGTGAAACTAATTTCAATTTAAATTAAGTTGATATAGACAATTGTTATTATAAATAAATGATTAAAAACATCTTGCATGCTGTTTAAAACAACATTTTGATAGCATGTCTTGATTATTACAATTGGTGACACCTAGTGTTGGTTGGAGAAACCATGGTAACAGCACTAAAGCGCTTCAAAGTAGAGACTCCAAACGGTCACAATTGTGACCATTAATCGGGCTCTACGTTGTTCCAAAATTTCAGGGCTTTGAGGGTTAACCATGATAAACAGAAATAAGTGGAAAATTGGGCGGATTTAGCACTGTGGCTATTTCTTGGGTAGATTTAGCAGTTGTTGTGGTTGTTCCGATATCATCTAAAGTAATTAATTGTTTTGGGTTACTCCAACCACAACAGCCAATCTGCAGGTTGACAAGCATAGTTTTCTAGTTGCTAGCACCATCTATTGGCAATGTTGCACTAAGCATTATGAGACGGCTGAAGAGTTGCATCAAGTAAAGTGTAACATGACATGTTAATAGAATAATGACCTGCAATTTGTTCATTATATGTATTTCTGGAGTCTGTTTAAACTAAAAGAATGGATAAATAAGTTTTGATTGGTGGAAGTTTGTACTGTCTGGAGCTACTTTTTTTAAGGGAATATATTATATTTCTATTTTTGTAAATTTTACAGATATTTGCATGTTCTATCTCCAAAAACGTCTAGCAATAATTGGTGCAAATTGGTAAAAAAAAAAATTATCAAAATTCGTATTTGTAATAAAAGTTTGTTAAATCTATTTAAAATAAAAGGTTTATGAAAATAAAATATTCTTTTATGAACTTTATGATTTGAAATCAATCAAAATCAAAATCTAAATCAATTGAAAATTCTTGAAAATCAATTATAATCCTTGAAAATCAATTAAAATCCTTGAAGATTTTTGAAAATCAATTATAATCCTTGAAAATCAATTAAAATTCTTGAGAATCAATTAAAATCAATTAAAATTCTTGAGAATCAATTAAAATCCTTGAAAATCAATTAAAATCCTTGAAAATCAATTAAAATCCTTGAAAATCAATTAAAATCTTTGAAAATCAATTAAAATCTTTGAAAATCAATTAAAATCCTTGAAAATCAATTAAAATCCTTGAAAATCAATTAAAATCCTTAAAAATCAATTAAAATCCTTGAAAATCACTTAAAATCCTTAAAAATCAATTAAAATCTTTAAAAATCAAGTTAAAATCCTTAAAAATTAATTTAAAATTCTTGAGAGTCAATTTAAATCCTTGAGAATCAATTAAAATCCTTGAAAATCAATCTATTAAAAACTTTAAAAATTTCTCAAATTTAATCAAAAGTCTACTAAAATCCTTAGATATTTTTCAAAATCAATTATTTTCTTACACATCCCACATACCCAGTCACCACCAACGAAAAAAGTAGATTTTCCTCATCAAAATCAGCATAAATCCATTCAAATCCACCGAAATCGACTAAAAGTTCTAAACATCTAAATTCCAACCACTTACATAAATCCGAGCACCACTATCTTCTAAAATAATCTATTTTGTCGCCCTCTTGCGTAAAATTAAAAAACAAAAATGCACTATACAGCAAAACAAAAACTTCATTCTAATTAATTCTAATTTATAAATTATAATTCATCAATTCCATGAAATTTACACATTTTAACCTCTAAACAACAAAGAATAAAAATTAAAACACAATTTTCCCAACAGACGTCCACATTTCCATTGATTTTCACATTTTCACACCGAAACTAAATTTAGCCGAGATGATTTGCCTACGTTTCTCACCCTCGCACAAATCGATCATTCAAGGCCGATCGTTCTATTTTAAGAACACAGGAAAGGAAACTATAAGTTCCATCTTCATAGGCGCCGTTCACCGCTCTTCTCGTTCACACCCAAAGTCCGAGAACTCGGCACTGCGTCGCAGAGTGACGCAAAACCCACTATCGATCCGAGTTGATCAGCGGAAGGACACATTCGAGTGACATTTAATTTATGGAGACTTGACACGTGACAATGAGATGGAAATTTGAACTGATTAATAAGATTTGTTAGCAAAACCTTGTAAAACGAGTTGTAAACAAGGTTAATATGGATTTTTTTATTTTTTTTTTACAATAGACAGATTGAATTGTGTTAAGCGGATGGATCGGAGTGAGGTGGGTCGGCGGAAGTGCGTATCTCGCTCACTGTTGGTGGTTGGTTTCATTCACAAAATTTTCCAGCGTTTGTCAATGGGTTCCTTTCCTTTTACGCACGATCTTTGACGTAATCGTCTTGTTACGTTTCCGGTGAAGTCGGGTCACCCAGGAAACAAGTTGAAAACAAAAACTCGAAAACAAAAACGAGAATATTAGAAAAATAAGTTTAAAAAATATAAATTGGGGAATTGTACTTTATTGTTTGTTTTAGCATATTGGTTATGTAAAACATAAAATAATATATATAATAGAAATAATGTTGTAAAAACATTATTTTCAAAGTGTAATCATAATAATATACTAAAACTTTTAATAATGTAAAAAACTTAAAAAATTAAGTATAAAAAACATGTATTAACGTAAAAAAAAAAAAAATCATGTTGAAATGATGTAAAAATATCTTTCTAATACTAAATTATTAATGTTACCATTGTCCATTAGTATAACATTACTTTCCGGATCCCATATCAAAACAAAATTCTCATCCATTTTGATTCTAAACACTAATTCCAAAAAAAACTAACTAATTCATATGCTTCGATACGAATCATACGGCACCCTTTCAAGGTCATCGCAAAATATATCGATTCGCGATAATTCAACGAAGCACCGCCTAGCCGGCGTCGGGTTGGCTTCCCCACGCGATTTTCTAACTCTATCTCTTTATATTTTTTCTTCATCGTTTTGTATCTTCAATCAACATGTTTACCACTTGTTCGCTGACGTCACGCTTAATGACTATCAAGTACACATAAAGTCATCGCTCATTATTATTTTTCTCGACTAGTTGCCACAGCAGATGCGTCGTCATGACAACATCGCAGCGAAGCTATCCTGGTAGCTCATACACAGTGGCATGGAGCCGGAGAAACGGGGAATGTGGGATTATCTAATTGGCATTCAGGTGGCTAAAAATAACCGACAGACGCAAAAAGAACACATGACTATTACAGGAACTGGTCGATACGATAACTAGCACAAAATCAATCGATTCTTTAAATAGATGTACAGTGAAACTAACAATTTTTCTTGTTATTTATGGGGATTTTAAGGTGGATTTACGGGTATCGGGTCGTTTTTGAAGCTCACGTGAATCGATCGCGGAGCAGTGATCTCGCTGCAAGGTCAATAAAACATGAATATGTGAACGAATAGAGAGGCCGGGTTTTGTAGGAAGGCCCAATTGTCAATTGGGTTGGATATTGAAAGTTAGGGTCAAGGGAAGTGTGGATTTGGGTTAATTTAAAGGAATTTTTTTTATTTGTTAAGAGTATGAGATGATTTTGGATGGCTTTGTGTGGCAGGGAAGCCATTTATTGTATTCGATTACTGTATTAATTGTTATTGTTATTTTTTTATTATTATTTTTTTTTTTTTAAATTAAAAAATGGTTTTGTCATGAAATATTAATTGATTTATTTATGGAGGATTAAAAAAGTTTTTTTTTTTTTGCAGTTGACAGTCATTTAATTTTTTTTTTTTTAAGGGGAATTGATTTCGGTTATGCCGCTAAAGACTTGTCGCATTCGGCATAGCTAAAAAGCTAGTTGTCGTGAAATTGATTTTTAATTGATTTTTTTTAATAAAAATTTGGTTTTGCAGTAATTATGTTTTGATTAAAATCTGTAAAATAAATATTTTTATGAACAAAATAATCTTTGATTTATTTTTTATTATTTTTTTAGTAAAAATTATATTATAAAATAATAAAATATAAAAATATTGATATAAATATAAATTGTAGTCTGAAATTAATTTTTAATGTAAACAATATTTTGTGTAAAATATATATATTTTTTTTAATTAAAGTAGTAAACTTTTTTTTAAGTTTTTGTTTTAGTTTTTTAAAATTTGAAAAATAATTGAATTTGAAAAATTGATTTTGGTTATGCCGACTAAATGGTGAGGCCAAAAGCCACTTCTCTTAAAATTGATCTTCAATAAAAATTTTTTTTTTAAAAAAAAAATAAATATTTAATTCAAATAGTACGCAAAATGAATTTCTGCTATGCCGACCAAAACTCATTCTCTACGGCAAAGCCAAAAATCAATTTTCCGCGCAACTTCATTTTTGCCAAAATTCAATTAAAAACTAAAAAAAAAAAAAACAATTAAAATAAACTTTTTTTTATAAAATGAAATAAATTTCCAAAAAAAAAAAATTAAATTTCCTAAAATCAATTTACGTAATCTTTACCTGTAATCCGTGATTTTCATAATTCCCGTCATTCGATGACAAATTATTTGACGTAGTACATTCTTTTCCGGAGGAAACAAATGAGGAAATTCAAACCGAACAAAAATAATTTTTTTTCTTTTTTAAATAGACATTATTATTTTATTTTTTTTCTTCAATAATATATTTTTTGTATATTATATATATTTATATATATAATAATAATTAATTTACACATTCTCATTAAGTTTATAGACTTTTATATATATATATATAATATAATATATATATATATATGATTTTAATCAAACATTATCTTCAATATATAACAATAACAATTAATAATAATAATTATACAAGTTTGTGTACAGTAAATTTCACCTTCATTTCATAAAGGAATCCATTTTTACACATTATTTTTTAAAAACACATTTCTCTCATTTTTACAATAAAAAACAGCAAAAAAAACAATAATAAAAAAAAATGGCGAGATTTTCATATGAAATTAACAAAATTACAGAGACAAGTTCCATTAAGATGATGACTAGCAACTCCCCTCGCAAGAGGACTCAAAAAATTGGAATTGAAACGCAAAAATAAAAAATAAAAAAAAATTAATAATTCCAAATATGGCACATGATCAATTTATCAACAATAAATATCCAAAAAAAAAAAAATACTTCACAAATTCGTCGTTGTAGCAATATTAGGTATATCCGACGTAGACGCCGAATTCGATCCCCCACCATTCCCGCCCCCTCCTCCGCACCCCCCCAAATGTCGACTCTCGCGTTTCAGCCTCTGTTTCAAATGCACTTTCGCATGTCTCTTCTTCTCATCGCTCCTCGCGAACTTCCGTCCACAAATATCGCACGAAAACGGTTTCTCCCCCGTATGAGTCCTAATATGCGTGGTCAAATGGTCACTCCGACTAAACGACCTCATGCAAATCCGACACTGAAACGGTTTCTGCCCCGTATGAATCCGAATATGCCGCGTGAGTTCGTCGCTGCGACTAAACCGCCGGTCGCAGCCCTCGACCGGACACGCGTACGGCCTTTCGTGCACCGGCGTCTTGCTCGGCCTGTTCGGGTACTTCCTCGGCTTGACCGGCAACAATTTCAACGGCACCGGACTCTGTTGATACACCTGACTGAGGATCTCGTGACCCTTACTCGTCGACGGATTGTATTCGGCTAAGGCGGGCGACATGAGGTAAGAAGAGGACGGTCCTGCACTTGCCTCGCTCAAGTCCCCCTTACTTGAGGGTCCCGCGGCCGAGTAGTCGGGCAACACACTGGCGGCGGGGAAGGTGGTGACTGTCCGCGAGTAGATAAGTTCATCGTGCACGATCTGCGGCAGTCCCTGGGTCTGTGCGGGACAGCTGGTGTATAAAGGCGGCTGTTTGAGCGGATAATTGGCACCAGGTGACGTGTTGGAATCACTGTACGTCGAGGGGACGGTCAGGTTGAGTAGTTCCTGCGCCACTGCGTGCATTTGGTGCGAGTAGAGCAGCGACGACCGGTCGCGGGATGCCCGGTCGGGAGATTCGTACGATGGGCCCGGGCTGCCTGTGCCGGCGCTCGGGACGGGCGATGCCGCTGCCGCGGCGGCCGCCGATGATGCGCCATGCGGTGAAGTGAGCGCCGGCGACTGGTGGTGGTGGTGTTGCTGGTGGTGGTGATGATGCGGCGACAGTGGCTGCGGCTGTGTGAGGAAACTCAGTAACGGAGGGAAGAGTGGATTTTTGTCCGGACTGAAGTTCCAGCTCGGGCTCGTCGTCTCGAGCGGCGAAGACGAGGGGACTTCGGACACGGCGCTTGTGCTGGCTGTGGATGTGGTTATCGTACCGCGGTAGCTGATTTTGTGACTTGTAGGAGTCGATTGTGGTGTGGTGTTTGGGTACATGCTCGCTTCCGACGATTCTGAAAGATCGCCTGTAATAAGATGAAAGGAAAAGGCGCCATCAAGATTATTGTTTTGTTTTTTTTTTTTGGTTTTTTTTCGGGGTTTTTGGTTTTTTTTTTTCGGGTTTTAGTGGATTGAAATGTGAGGATATTTTTAAGGCGAATGCCAACTGTTGACTGCAGATATAAAAAACTATAAGTAGAGGAAGAAGGGGAAGATGAGGCGGTAGCAACAGGGGTCGGTGTCTCGAAAGGAAACTCGTTGCTCATTGGTGGAAACCGCGGCTAAGCAACGTAGAACGTGGGCAGAGCCTTCGCTCCACCTGGCTGGCGTTGTTATCAGGTGAAGGATCGCGACCAAAAACGTCCAAAACTGTTTTATTTTAAAAAAAAAACTACGCCCTGCATTCAAGGATGGATATCGGTGAGAAAAACTGCCGTTTTAAGGAAAACCGCGAAACCGCGCGGATAAAACGCGAAATTTCGACGCGCGAAGGAAACAAACTGCGTAAAAACATGCAAAACAAACGCCGCTAACTAAACAATTATCTCTAACATTGTTAAAAACTCAATAATTTATAAAACTAACAATTAAAACAACAATACGTGATGATGGGAAAGAGATAAAACGAGGTTTAACAATGGTTTAAGATATATAAAACGCGAAAAAACGTTTTATAGAAGGATGAAACAATAAAACAATTCTTTTTAACTTTAAAAAAACCGAACAAAAAGACATAAACAGCCTATTAAATGTTTTGAACGCACAAATCTGTGTTTTTCCATCCGCGCGGCTTTTCCGTTTCTCACTTCTCCGCCGTTCCAGACTAAAACCCGACCGGGTAGGATCAGCAGGGGTCGTGAAGAAGAATCCCTCATTTAATTAACCTTAAACACCGACAAACATCGGTTTCCTTCCGCCGTTATCATCTCAAAAAAATATTTATATTCCCTCCAGTCGGATGAAGCGTAATTTCACTTCCTCTTCGCCACACTCGGTGGCGTTGGCATGCGCCTATCGATTTCCCCCATAATCCAACGCGTGAAATAATAAAAAAGCATCAACTTCTGTTATTGACTAGCCCGGTTGCCTAGCGACACCAGAGTCAGACTCGTGCCCCCCTCGTGTCTCGTCAGTCAAACGTAAATTGGTTTGACGTAAAACTTGAATGGGGGGAGGGAGTTTAGAAGCGGGGAGAGGTAGTAATCGAATAAATAAAGAGTATCAGAGTGAAACCTACCTGTTATGGGGATGGGGTCAGGAAAATCCGCCGTATCAGCACTGAAAAAAGAGTTTAAATCCGAACTGGTGGTGACCGGAGTGTTGAGACTGTCGGCGCCGATGGAATCGCAGAGTCCGATGTGGTGTCCACGGCAGCCGTCCGGCCCCCGCGGGCTGAGCGACGACGGTTTGTAGGATGTGGTGTCAAAACTGAAGGTGTGATGAGGCTCGCTCAGCGCAACGTGCGAGAGTGTGTCCAAACCGTCCATAATCATGCTCGTTGGCGAGTGTGAGACACCTGAACACAAATAACAACAACACGAGGTGTAATCCCGATGTGTGGGGGCACTGCGAGTGGGGGTGTTGGCCAGAACAGCCGTCCTTGACGCGGGGAATCGCCAGTGTCACGTAGGAATCAACGACTGAGAAGCGCGCCAGCCACAGTTTGATTTTTATGAATGAGCTACAATTGACGTGAGCATCCCGTGCCTTATAAGGAAGGTGATGGCCGTCGACCAATAGGAAAACTCGAGCACAAACATCGTTAACGGAATCTCGTGACGTCAAAATGACGTCGACACAAATAAAACACTCACCGTTTAGCCGATAAACACTTGTTTTCTTTTTTTAACACCGTTTTCGAATCTGGTTTGTCAAAATGAAACTTCGTTCACTCGTTGTCTGCTAAACGAAAGCTTAGAACGGCGCTAGAAATCCGGAATGTAGACGTGTAGCGGTGCGCTGAGAGCAAGATGCATGTGCCGAGATCATTCCTGCAACGTCACGCCTATATTCATGCCAAATAAGGGCAAAATCGAGAGCCGATGTTTTCCGAAGCGGCTACGACACGCGACGTCATGCATCCATATATGGGCAAGTTGGCTTCGGCTCGGCGCCGAAGCCGAAGCGAAAGCCAAATACGTAGACGTTCGGGAAAGATCGGTAACGACTCGCTCGGATTTATTTTTGATTCTGACGCCACCGGGAACGAGTTTTGTGGTTTTAAAGGAGAAAAGTGGAGTTTTATATCGATTTTTTCACTCGAATACGCGGGAAAGAGTTGGAATTGGATTTTTTCACTGTTTTTTCATCTTTATTTAGGGTTTGTTTTGCTGGATTTTATTCGAATCAGTGGAAAGTGGCGGTTTATTTGAGTTGGAAGAGCCCAGTGGGGGTAAACGGGAATGGCCGACATTCCATAGAAAAAAAAATGTAAAAAAATAAAGGGGAAAGGAAGGGGAGACGCGGTATTTTTAGTGTTTATTACATCACGGGATTGATTTTAAGTAATAAAAAAAATAAATAAATAAATAAGTAAATAAAAGTGACCGGGGTGACGTAAGGAGTGAAAAAAATGGAAATTTGTGATAAGGACATTTTGCGACGATAGAAACGAATAAATGCATAAGAAGTAAATAGAATTGACCTTGATACAAAAGGATATGTAGAGGAAGGTGCCAAATTTGTGGAAAAAAGACGCGCAGAAAGTGAGTTGAAAAAATGAGTAAAATCGACTTAGTTTCGGGGGCTGTTGTTTTGTGACGTCAGAATTTTTTTTATACCAGAGTCGCATGTATAAATATATATATATATATATATATAT
>JH430443.1:72345-99922 GCA_000239455.1 Strigamia maritima | reverse complement strand
AAAAAAANAAAAAAAACAAAAAAANAAAAAAAACAAAAAAAAAAAAAAAAAACAACACACACACAACAACAACAAATTTTTATATCACATTTTTTTTTTTCCAAAAATAATAACCAAAATCCTAAAACAAAAATCCCCATTTTACGTTCAAAAGACCAGAACTACACTATAGTATTCAAGATCAAGGACAGCAAAACATTGGATGGCGCCATCCACTTGTTTCCATAGAAACCCTCATTCATCTGTTTCAAAAAATCGATATTCTGTGACGTCTTTCCTACGTGGGCGTCATTCACAGAACTATGTTTAACAAGTTGACGCTAATCTACTCACATAGTATTAGCTTATGTGTATACATGACTTTATTAATCCCAAGAAAAATAAGAAAAAATATTCTCTTCATCTGTTTATATAGTTAAAACAACAAAAAAAATTCAAAATAAAAATTTTAAAAATTTATATAAGAAATTTTATTTTCAGATAAAGCAATAATTTTAATAACAGCATTTTGTAACCAAGTCGAGTTAAGAAAAAATTTAAGTAAATAATAAAATGTAAAGACTGGTTGAGAGCCAATTAAGGAGATGACAACAGGATGTGTACATCCACATCCAGTAATGGGCGCGTCGTAAAGGTCAAATGGAAGAATCAGACACCCATTCAATGTACTAATCATTAAATGGATCAAGTCGAAAACAAAACTGAACCCAATAAAAAAAATATTTCAAACTGTCATTTTATAACAATTAACTACAATCGCCCTCTTCTGACAAAATTCAAAATG
Organism: Strigamia maritima; assembly: GCA_000239455.1. Lineage (NCBI taxonomy): Eukaryota > Metazoa > Arthropoda > Chilopoda > Geophilomorpha > Linotaeniidae > Strigamia > Strigamia maritima. The sequence continues at coordinate 99,138 of JH430443.1, read as the reverse complement.
TATTGACAATTTTTTTTTTAATTATCTTCTATCTCATCACTCATCAGACATGAGCAAGGCTTGTCTAGAGTGTTTTTACTATAGGGTCTCAAGAAAAGATGATATATATCAATTTGGCACTGAAATGTCCAAAAAAAGTATTAAAAATTAATATATATATATATATATATATATATATATTAAATATTTATCATATTCAAAATCGTTTTAATTTGTTTAATATTTATTTTAAAAAAAATAAAAATTTCCGTTTTTGTTTTACCACTATCTACAGATAATACAGCCAGGCTACAGCAGTCGATTACTCAGTTGTGAATTTCTGCCGCCAGATTCACAATCTCACCTCACGAACACGGAAGAGGAACCAATCGATGAAATAACTCACAGAATGTGTGCATCTATTACGCCACATCTCTTACTGTAAATAACCAATTTTATCCTTCACTGAGCTGATTACCTGTTTTTATTAGAAGCTAGAAGACTGAACACAGTGTTTGGATGGGTGGTCTTATGTACACTGCGTTATATTCCTGGCCATTTGTTTCTAATTTTTGTTTGATTTAAGGTCCAGCTTCTACGGCAAGAACATCTGGCACTTTCCTGACCACCTACATCTAACTTTTCTCAATTCTTGGAGCAAATTCAACATAGGGTTCGCAAAAAAAAATCATCTCACCGAACATTCCTTGTATGATGTATGATGACTGAAAATACGGCTCAAACTGAAAACCCCAAAAACACAGGAGGATAAAACTTAATGATCACAGAAAATAAAATGTAGTGATAAAAAAATTACAAAAAGCTCAGAATAAGATATGATTTCGATTGCTGATTACATTTTCTTTGGTTTAAATTTTAATTTTTTAATACCGGTATTGTTCTTTTTTTAGAGCAATCAGCCAACCGAAATTCTGTGACTTTTGTAATATGTTATCATTATACTTTATTTTCTATAATCATTAAATGGTATACGACATCACAGTTTTTATTGATCCATTGGTTTAAACCCATAAATAATTTTTTAGAGATTTTTGAAATTTTTGAGATCTGTGAAAACGAGCAGACAACAATGTGAAAAAATGAGAGATAAAAGCGAGACCAAATCGAGAATTTGCACGATTGTTACCAGTTGTGATGTATATCCCATTCATTTAACATGGAGAATACCAAGTACCAACTGTAAAGTCAGAAACAGCAGTGGCCAACAATGTCCCTCACCAAATGAGTTGTTTGGGATACAAAATGATATTTTAAAGATGATAACTTTAAAAAATAAATAAAAATCGTTTAGGCCATTTTACGCGATGGCAAAAATTATTCAGGTGTAAAATGTTTGATGTCGTAAACTTTTTAAGTTTTATCTCCGATATTTTTTAACGTTTTTCCTCCGATATTTTTTAACGTTTTTCCTCCGATATTTTTAAATTTTTATAATTAAATTTTATTTTCTGTGATCATTAACTTTTATTTATTAAATTTCATTCCGCCATTTGCCGTTCCACCCGACCGCATGCACACAGGGCAATTCTAATCTCTTACGTCTTATTCTTTTTAGTTATTTGGCAGGAAATGTCCCCTCCTTTATCCAAAAAAGCGGCCTTTTTTGGGAAACCTTGAGTAGTCGCTTTAGACAGGTTTCACTGTATACTCATTAAAACATAATCATTAAAACGGTTTAAAATAAGAAAACATAAAATTGAAAATTTTTAGCAACTGAAAACTGTTTTATTTGAGTTATATTTTCACTTACATCTACAATAAAACAGTAAATTTAATGCATATCATTACTTCAATTCATAATTTGTTACAATGGCAATTTATGATATGCTAGTTTCAAAATAATAAATAATAATTAATAATGTAAATTTTATTTTGAAATTAGCAACATAAATTGCCATTGTAACAAATTATTCAATGTTGAAGCACTCCTCATATACCATCTACAACACGTTTTTTGTATTTTCTGAAAGATACCTACATGATAGGTAGCAAAAATAAAGAACATTCAGTTTTATTAAAAATTTGATTATTACATTTCTATGTTAATCTTATTTCATCACTCTATTGTGTGGATATAAAGTGCACATTCAATAGATATCAGTATGGATGATGGATAAAAGTTGGATATTAAGAAATGCTTTTTGGATTGCAGTATTCAATGTGAAAATATTTTTTTTTGGAACAGCAGGATGTCAGAAATGTCAATAATATTTATGGAAAACATCATAGATTAATTATTACAGGAAAGCTATTCAATCTTTCAGACGCGAGTTTTCCGGTTTTAAGAAAAGGTAGTGGTACAACCTCCACACATGTTTTGTTTCTTGCAGTTCAAGACCCTTTTATCCGCTTATGGAACACCTACGTTCATCTTGTAAATAAACCAAGTAATAAACACAAATACCGGTATCAAGCTGAATAAAGATTCATATTGACACCTAAAAGAATTCTTAAGTTACCTAGGCTGAAATCAACAGTTGGCACAGAATTATCAGTTCATGATTTTGACTTAAAAAAAAGAAATGCTGAGAATCAACAAAATCTTTGACTAAACTCTATCTAACAATTCGTGCACGAAACTGAAAAGTGAACTTAGTCGAGCCGAGTCGAAAAATCATTGTTTCGTAGCCAAAAAACGTGAGCAACAATACAAAAACCCAATGTAAATAATTTTTTAAAATATTTTACAAGGTTTTTGTAGGTTAACATATTTTTGGACTACGAAGCAATGATTTTTCGACTCGGCTAAAGTAGTGGATTAAAATAAGATACCACAATATATACAATACTTTCAGTACAATGCATAGGTCATTAACTAATGGGAGTTTTGTGCACAATTGTTTAATTGAGTTTAGGACAAGAACCACAGACCTCCTGATTGCCGGTCAGCAGGTACATTACCATTCTGGTTTCAAAACCTGTCACCACCTCCATATTTCACCAAAGTGAAGCTAATTTAGTGAGTGCAGGACTAAACGTTTGATGAGCATATTATTACACAAAACCCTAGTTGCTTTCAATAAATCATTTAAACTGTGTAATTAATTCTAGATGTAAATCAAAGGTCTGTAAATGTGTTTTACACTTGTTTAACCTTTTCAGTAGGTACCAGTCACATAATATAAAAGATCATTGCCCTTCCGTAATGTTACGTGTTTGTCTAACACTCTAACCTGTATAATTTCATCTACAATGCATATCTGAATTCATAATAATTGTTTTTAAATGCCAATAAATGATATGCTAGTTTATCATGGTTTTTGATGAAGAACTTTATTTAAAACTAGCATATCATTATTGCCATTTAAAAAACAATTATTGTCTAACCTGGCATTATTTATGGACCTACAAGCTGTATCTAACATAGAATTCAAGTGTTTACTTGTGTTAAACTTGAATTTAAAAAAAAGAAGAAAAAACACATTAAAAATACAATAGGTGCATTCAGGAACTAAAACTTGTCAAAAACGAGTTTTGCGAGTGGTTAGTTTTGCGTGTGGTTAGTTTTGTGTGTGTTTTGTGTATGTTTTGTGTATGTTTTGTGTATAATTCTGAGTGTGAAAATCTGAGGCACGTTTTAGCTAAGTTTTAGGCAAGTTTTAGCTACGTTTTAGCTTCTATCACATGACTTGAAGTAGTCATGTGACGTCTAAAACAAATGGCGCCGATCTAACTCTACAACAGTAGAGTTAGATGCTGCGCAGGCGAGTGCGCAATTGTAAGACACAACTCGTGTCTCGTGAAACTCAGGAATTGTAGCGTTTCTTGACTAAAACATAAACGTTTCCGGAAATGACGACACATTTCAGGAAATGAAACGAGAGAACCGACTGAAACATGAAAATGTTTTAGTTCCTGAATGCACGGGGAGAAAACTTCTAACCCCAGCCTCCTTGTGGCCTCCCCTGGGCACTCCACTGTGGCACTTTGTTTTCCGCTGCAGTGGTGCTAATGGGTCCTCTGTTATCTATCTTTTCTTCAATTTTTTGCTCCTCTTTCCCTTCTGTGGCTTTTGTCTGTGTTTTTGACCAATTCTTTGCTAATGTAAGACTGCATTCTATTCGGCAATGAAATGTACAAATGAAGTGGTTATCATTGGTCAAATGTGTTTGTCTGTGTCAGATTTATGTTGGTCAGATTTAGTATGTCAGATTAAAAGACGTGTATGGCCTAAGTCGCCGCTTGCGTCTATAAACTCAATTCTATCTATCTATCTATCCTGAATGCACCTATTCTTTCTACATTTAATGTTATTTTGTGAATGCGCAACAAATACCAATGCTGAAATTTGAGCATTAGTGTTGCAAGGTGTATTCGCAAATTAATAAAGCTGCGTTTTATTCATCGGCGCTCGGTACGTATACTGAAAAGGTTAAATGGCTTAACGCTTAATGTGTATATCTACCATTTGCTGTTTGCTAGAATTTCAGACTCTGCTTCTAGTTTCTAGATCAATTCAGAAATAGCATTTCAAAAACAAGAATTTCTAAAACGCAATACTTAATTTTGTGTTGGTCATTTATTAAGTTTTGATTTAAAATGTCCAATTCGATCGCCACTCAATATCACGCAACTGAAAATTTTGGGAAATTAGGTTACGGTACTAAAAGATGCTTAAGTTCGTTCCTAAGGAATAAAAAGGATAATGGCAATCACAGTTTTGGAGGAGTTAGCTAGCTACATGCATTAGAGAGAAATGAAGCTAAAAATCAGCATTAACAAAATGAAATAATTGTTCAAATTTTCATAAATAATAATTTGTTTGTGCTCTTCTATCAGCAAGTTTTTTCGTTCTCAGAGTTGATGATGAGCAGGATTGCTCCCAACATTTTTAATTGCCGCAATCTGATTGGCTGCTGAATGACGTCATCACTCTGCCAAGTACAGAGATTTAACATAGTTTTACAGTTTTACACTTCCGATTGTAATTAGCGAATAAACCGTTACTCTGATCGTTCCGATTTCGGGATCAATGAAAAGCTGAGACTATTTTACATGTTTTAGGATTTTTTTAAAATGAAAATCCGTCAATAAAATGCATAGTTATTACAGGAAATAGCGAAAAACGATTTCAAGATCAAAAAACGCAAAAAAAATCTACTTTTCCGACCTCGATTAAGAAAAATTATATTGTTGAAATCAGCAAACAATTCTCTTTCAAATGAATCTGTGTGTGCAATTTTTGGACAACTTTTTATTTGTCAAAATTGGGATCGAAATACGCCAAAAAAAGGACTTTTCTTACCTCGATTTAAAATAAAAATTACTTTGTCATAATCAGCGTACAATTCCCTTTCAAATAAACCTATTTGCATAATTTTTGTATAATTTTTGAACAACTTTTTATTTGCCATAATCAGGAAAAATCGATCGAAAAACGCCCAAAAAAAAACTTTTCCTAGCCGATTTAAAATAAAAATTATATTGTCATAATCAGCAAACAATTCCCTTTCAAATGAATCTGTTTGCATAATTTTTGGACAACTTTTTGTTTTTTGATTATTTTTGAGAGAAAACCAATCTAACAGCACTAACAGCATGGTGACGTCAGACCAAAAGTAAACCAATCCTGCATATGACGTCATAGGGGCTGAGCAAACTACCTTATGATTTAAGTTACCTTGATGATGAGTTTGTCTTTTTGAAACAATCATTGGACGGTAAATAAATATTACTAAATTAATTTTAAAATTTAAAAATATCTAATTATAAGGTGCCTATAAAATTTCTCTCAAAGATTTATCTTAGCCCCACAGTCGGCCATTCATCGGATCTTTCTTCGGAACCAATACAGCGTATTATTGGTTCTTCCTTCCAGTGGGAGAGTCCTAGATTAGGTTTGTGTCGATTAAACCTCTTGAGAAATTATCTCTATTCTTGATTCCGTATTTTTCTTTTAAATTTTTCCAGTTGATTCCTATTTTAAAATAAAAATTAATAATTACAATAAAAACAGTCAGAACACAGAACTCGTCACATACAGATGCTGAGGTAAGAGATTTTAACTTGACCAACAATATAGGACTATACATCCCAACCAATTACGCAGCAGCTTACTAAAATTGCCATCTCACATCAGAGTTGCATTGCATTATACCGCCACCTGGCGACAACATTTTATCTATAATAAACCTCCATCAAGCAACATTAACCTTCCAAGAGCCAATGATGTATACAAATGTACTATCACCACACTGATATAAGAAATTTTCCTTAAAAATTTTTTAAAAATTCTGATGCTTGGCTACTTTGTACTGTTCATAATAAAGAATTTTATCATATAAATTTAAAAAATTTTGGTTAAAAATTCTACAAAATACAAGGCTTGCAAAATTCAGCCCCTGAATCTTTCCATGTTAAATTTTGGGCAGCTGCCCTGCAATTAGTTAAAGCGCTTCGGTTTAGAGCGCCACCACCATTTGTGGTGGGAAGTAAAAACAAAATATACAAATTCCAGTAAAGTTATGAATTTATAAATTTTTGTTCAAAACTCTACTGGAAAATGAGATGTTTTGTAGATAACTTATTTAGCATGTTTTAAATCTTGCAAATAGTTTTATTGCATTAAATATAGATGAATTTGATCGCGATAAAATTTTTATTAATTTTATCAAAAATTCAGAGTGAGTCTCATGTTTTGAAATTATTAAATGTAAGCGCCATCTAGTGCCAACCAAACAACTAGTGCTAAAGCGCTACCATACAACAGCTTTATGCAATTATACAAATGTATACATTATCGGTTTGCCATGTTCATTAGAATCATTGGCTCTTGGAAGGTTAAGTTAAACAATATTATATTTGAAATGATGGATTATTTTTAAAACTTAACAAATTTTTATTTACAACAATCCTTAAAAATGTTATAAATATTAAAGTAGATTAAACAATAAAAATTTTATTTCTGAGTAAGTTCAGCTACTGTGGAATTCTGGCAGTTATGCTTCCACTTTCGAAATTATTTTGGTGGTTTTGGTTTATTCACCAAATCATGAATCACCTTTCCATTCAAATCAACAACCATATCGATAAAAGTTTTGCAAAAGAAGCACTCATTTTTGTTCATTAAGTGATGAAATATACAAGTCCTAAAAATATAAAAAAAAAGATTTTGTGAGATTAGACACGCGATTTCGGGAGATTTTACGAGATTGACAAACTGCGGTCAGTGGGTCTTGCAGAACCAATTTGCCACAAAAACCCGAAGATTTTCAAGTCTTACTCCGAGACGGGCATCAAATCCTGAGTCTCCGGGTCAAACCGGGAAGGTTGGCAACCCTAGGAGTGCTCTAACCACTAGACTACCAAACCTATCGCCCTCACGTGATTTATTCAAAACAAGATTATCCATAAAAACTATTTAGTAAACTGAAGTTTTTGATAATCTTCCTAAACTCTATCCAACAATTCGTGCACGAAAACTTTTTGCATTGTACTGGAAGTATATATTGTGGTGTCTTATTTTACTCCTCTAGTCGAGCTGAGTTGAAAAATCATTGTTTCGTAGCCAAAAAATGTGCGCAACAATACAAAAACTCAAATGTAAATAATTTAAAAATATATTTTACAAGCGTTTTTGTTTGTTAACAGTGGCATGCACATTTTTGGACTACAAAGCAATGATTTTTTGACTCAGCTCAATTAGAGGACTAAAATAAGATACCACAATATATACTTTCGGTACAATGCATTGGTCATTAACCAATGGGAGTTTCGTGCACGAATTGTTAAATAGAGTTTAAGACTTGTGAATTACTGCTGACAGCAGTTTTTGTATACCTCTACTACTGATTAATAACGTTGTACTGTGTACCTGCAAGACTGATGTCCACAGGGCTTAAAAATAACAGTAATTGGATGTGCATAGCAAATCGTACATAGTTCTTCTTCAGTTGAAACCTACAATACATTTAACAGTTTTTTTTTTACCTTATTATTAAAGAAAAACTAAACACAAATTACTCACTTCACTTGTTATTTGCATTGTTTTGTGTTCGCCTTCTAAATGTCGCAACATGTCTTCAACCGCTTGAACTTCCGATGAATTTATTTCTTCATCTATAACATTCAGCTAATGTGAATAAAAGCAAACTGATTTTACATAACGATTCTACACATACAATTAAAAAGACTGAAATGTATCTTGGAAACCGGAGAAGTTCCCAATGTGTTAAGAGATGAATTCAATAGAAATTCAATAGACGATAACTGGAAGCTGGGCTCAATCAACAGTGCTGACGTTGCACTCACCTTGCTGTAAATATATATAATATTAATATTTATTTATTTATTTATTTATTTATTTATTTATTTAATTTTATGCTGATTTATAATTCACCTTTCTGGGCTTCCACATAGTAAAAGTTGCACCAATATTCCAGTTACAGCAGCAACTAGTGGGAAATGATCTATGGTTTCTAAACCTATTTGAAACAAAGCAGAAGCAGATGTAACAACTGGTCCAAATGTTTGTTCACATCATGCCAGGAGCATGCTAAACTCTATTTCCTAAAATGTCTTTGACCGAGAAGTTTATTGCACTAAAAGTATATATTATGGCATCTCATTCTATCCCTTCATCAAACTAAGTCGAAAAATTATTGTGTGATCATGGAGGTCATGCAACTCTATCATGAGGATAAGAAATGCAGTGAACATTCAAGTCACAATGGAGACACAGAAAAACAGATGCCGTATTATTGGCGTTTCCTTGCGTTCTACGTAATGGTACCACCAAGTACGCTTACTTAAGACCGGCCACTGCCCAGGACGCTAGTTCAGGGCAGGTAGGACAGACTCTTTCTAATAGGTTTACTTACAGTCACGCCTGTTCCCTTCAAAGAGGCTTCATTGATTGGAACAGTAAGCAGTACGAGTCAAGACTGAACATGATGGATTGATGGTTCAGTACGCTGGTTATCGAACTACTACTTTCCACGGTCTCCTCAGCTCTTGTCCCCCTGGTGGTCTTTGGCCCCGTGATTGGCCATTGATAGTTGTACACCTACAGTGGGAACATCTGGTGTAGCATGTGGCAGTGACCAATGGTCACAATTGTTTCATAGCCCAACAATACAAAGACGCGGTATTCGAATATTGAATGAAAATAAATATTTGTATTATTTTACCAGCGTTTTCGTATTTAACAATGGCACGCACATTTTTGGATTATGAAACAATAATTTCTGGACTCGGTTCGACTAGAGGGTTAAAATGAGTTACCATAATATATACTTTGATACAATGCACTTCTCAACCGGTGACATTTCACTCAACCCTTGGACTTCTGTCCACATCAAAACAGTGACACTGTACATGTACCTGGAATTTCCATAGCAACAACATGATCAAAGCATCCAGAGCGGGAAGTTATTCGATTTAGAACTTGACATAACAATTGGCACAAACGAGCCAATAACGGTTCAGAAGCTGGTTTACTCCCATCTGTAAATAGACTCGGACTGACATGAACTACCATTTCTAAAACTCTCAACAGAGCCAAAGCCAAGTCATAACAAGTAGCACATATTTTCAATTGCCTCGAATCAATGAATACTCGTTCAGGACGATTAGATGCATTTTGAATCTAGAAAATGTCAGAAGTAACGTACTCCACTTGCAACAATTACCAATAAAAAGTTACAATTATACTCTTAATTATACAATTAAACTCCTTTTACCCCAAGGTTGGGTAAAATGTCATTGGCTGAAAAGTGCATTGTATCGAAAGTATATATTATAGCATCTCATTTTAAACCCTTTGTCGAATAAAATAAAAAATATCTATTAAGAGGATTAAAATAAGATATCATATACCTACCCACGAAACAAGAAAATGTCTAAACAACATTCAGAAAAAACATTAGAAATGTTGATTCAATATAAGAATGTCTTTTTTTATCAACATTTTTTCAACATTCAAACATAACAAGATGTTGATTTAACATTAAACGTATATTGTATATCAAAATATTGATACAACATCCAATAAATGTTCATTAGATGTTGTATCAATATTTTGATACAACAATCAAACAATGAAAATATCTGGTTGTTGATATGCAACATTCGTTGTTATGTTTGAATGTTGAAAAAATGTTGATAAAAAGACATTCTTATATTGAATCAACATTTCAGATGTTTATAAAAAATATTTTTTGAATGTTGTTGAGACATGTTCTTGTTTCGTGGGTAACTTTGATACATTTCTCAGCCAATGATATTGTGTAAAAGGAGTTTAGATAGCACCTAAGTATACCTCTTGCAGCATTCCAATAAATTCTGAAAAAGACCAGTTGAGCTGATTTAAAACACTGTTCAAAAATGCAGTAGCCAATGGAGGATCTTGCTCCAACAATTCAGCAATATGATTTTGGAACAGAACCGATGGACACGGCTCTGCTGAAAACATATATCGTTATATCGTTAAGTAATAATATTTTGAATACTTTTGATACTTTACAGACTGTTGATTTACAATTTAAACATCTACTTCAAATGCACGTCCTTTCAATTTACAATAATTTGTTATTAATGGCAATTTCATATGCTAGTTTTAAAACTTCATCATCTAAAACCATAGTACTGGTGACCAATAACTGGTCATTCAATGCTTTTGACTATTCACTGGTCTTCCTCAGTAGTTCACTGCATCAGTTGTTCTCAATGAATGATGCAGTGAACTATTGAGGAAGACCAGTGGTAGACAGCACAGTTAATTAGACGATGAAGTACAGTATATGCTGTGCGGTCCAGACATTGTCGGGTCCTGAAAAAGTGTTTGGTGCGAAGAGCGTCTGGTCCGGACAATGTCCGCTCTGTAGTCCAGAACAATGTCCGGACAAAATGGGTCCGGCAGATGTGTTCGGACCACACAGCTGTCCGGACGGCGCTATGTCCGGACCGCACAGCATATACTGTAGATAATTTTATTTTAAAACTAGCATATCAAATTGCCATAATAACAATTATGGTTTACAACATGTAAACAGTATAATTTTGTGCTTCTTTGATTTTTACTTTGATATTGACTTGCAATATTATTTTCGTTTTGTGGTTTTGGACTTAATCGCTTTGCCATGTGTGGTGGTTGGGTATATCGAAAACCAAAGCCGCAGCCCTATGTATATATAAGTGTTAATAAAAAAAAGAAGTTTATGCATGCATTTTTATATGAAACCTTCCATAAGCGGACAAGTATCCAATTGGATTGAGCCCACGCTCTATTTTCATATGGCTGTAGTAATGCTTTCACCATTAACAAACGGTTTTCTTTAGGCATTTGCTCTAATCCTTTTAATGTTGGTTGATGGCATACAAAACTGGCAACAGCTTGAATTAAGATATCTTTAATATCTGAAATAGAATAAAAAATGTGTTGTTTTTTTTAGAATGGTACTAAAAACAAGGTCTGATATACTATGTACCTGCATTAACAACTCGTTTGTCAGAAAAATGAGTTGACAAAAACAGTGCCATATCTACGAGTGTGTCGTCATATCCTAAAATAATAAAGATTTACAATTAAACTAGGCCACTAGGCTATTTTCCCATACGTTCGGGTAAATAGCTTGTGTCTATTTCTCCAAACAATCAGAAAAACTCTAAAATCCGGTACACATGCGGTGTTGGTTTTGTTGGTGTGCCATACTCGTCGTTCAAACACAGATTATAATCTGTGGTTCAAATTTACAACAGATCAAATTAAAGAAAGAAAGGGTTTTGGTTTAATGCAAAGGGAAAATATTTTAATTGTGATTTATATCAAATTCGGATGATGCCAAATTCTTGTCATGGCGTAAATTAGAAAACAACACGAGAACACATTGAAAATAAAGTTGAAAATCAATGGCTTTAATGTTCTCATAACTACCGTACTTGGTGAAAAACAAACAGCCCAGACTCCATTGGAGCCTAGACCGGGACTTGAACCCAGATCCCCCAATTGCCAGTTGGGTGCTTTACCATTAAGCTACCTGGGACTCCAACAGAATCAGAGACTGAATGTTACATCACCACTCCACTTCCTTCACCAGTTGATGTCATTTATTAGACGACAGACATCACTTCGTTGCCATGGACAATAAATCACAATGGCAAGTAACCCCTAGCGGGGAAACAAAATGTGTTGTTTGCCGCATGCAATTCTGAACTTGAACTTTTAATCGGAGTGATCTGTCCAATGTTTGCATGAGTCTACTAACAAGTGAAATGTTATCTTTAGTAACATCACTCAGCATAGAATTATATGCGTTTACAACAATGTTATTTTTTTCAAATTGGCCAGAATAACACCTGTTGGATTCGTTTACACAAGAATTTGGAATGTTTCCATCATCCGAATTTGCAGGTGATAAAAACCGATCAAAACAATCGAAATCTAAATGTTTTGATCGAGTTTATTGCTACTGCCGAACTAAGAAGAGTAGAGGAATGACAACATGCAATAACTGCAATGAAAAATCATTGTTTCGTATGTGCAACAATACAAAAACCCAAATGTAAATAATTTTTTAAAATATTTTAAGCGTTTTCGTTTGTTAACAATGGCACGCACATTTTTGAACTACAAAACAATGATTTTTCGACTCAACTCAACTATACTCTATCATTTCGTGCGTGAAACTCCCATTGATTAATGACCTATATTGTACTGAAAGTATATATTGTGGCATCTTATTTTAATCCTCTAGTCGAGCCGAATCGAAAAATCATTGTTTCGTATCCAAAAAATGTGTGCAACATTACAAAAACCCAAATGTAAATAAATTTTTAAAAATATTTTACAAGCATTTTCATTTGTTAACAATGGCATGCTCTTTTTTGAACTACAAAGCAATGATTTTTCAATTCAGCTCAACTAGAGGATTAAAATAAGATATCACAATATATACTTTCAGTACAATGCATAGGTTATTAACCAATGGGAGTTTTGTGCACAAATTGATAAATAGAATTTAGGAGCCCTATTTGGCTTGACCCCTGTACCACAGGGTCTGCAGGGGTTGTTGGTAGCTGGTACGCCACTGATTTTGGCATATACACCTGATTCTACTAATTCCAAACTCATCCTTCGACAACACGTTATAAAATAAACAAATCGCAATGAAATAAATGACAATTTTAGGTAGCATGTTCTACACTTACCAGGTAATGCCGCACTATCAGTAAAATAGGAACGAAGTGCAGTACAACAATTAATGCATGATTCAATATAATAATCTGGGACAAAACCAAACAGGGGTCCTTCTAGTGAAGCACGATTTACAGTTCGAAGCAATATCTGCAAAAGCCAATAAACATCTTCTTGTTTTTCTCGAGAGTATATAACAGCCTGAATCCAAGCGTAATGTCGAGATTGTTCTGCGAGCTTTTCTAAAAACACCAATTTTGAGCAATGCAAAGCATTCAGAACATCTGCATCCAGCTCCTGAAATGTTTGAATTATTATTTTTTTACATAAAAAAATTACCAGTCTCCATCAAGCAATATATTTACTTTATTTACAATGCTATCCATTTTGATTTCGGTTTCTTCCAATGCATTGATATAGTCTTGCATGCTCTCACGTAATGAACACATCTGAAAACATTTTTTTTTATTAATTTTTATGATTTGGTATAACTGATTTATAATCACTTTTGCTAATTGTTTATGTGCTGAAATATGATATAATAATACAATGCCATCAAGCAATTCAACTAATGAGAGTAAAGGCACTGACTCAGTAGTAGTACTGCTTCCAAAAGCAGCGACAGGTGTGGCCACAGAGTCCACAGATTGTGTTTCATTTACTCCTAGTAATTTTGGAAGTGATTTCTGTTCAATATTTGCTCGAGGAGTGGTAGCTCCTGAAGTTGATGGACCACTATCTTGTGAAACTGAGCCTTGGATTGTATAATAATAAAAAAAACATTGTTAGTGTGTAATCTTTGGAAGATTAAAAGGTTTACGACATCAAGCATTTTATAATTGAATAATATTCTCCCTCGATTTGGTCTCGCTTTTATCTCTCACTTTTTAATATTGCCGCCTGCTCGATTTCACAACTTCAGCATTGGGCTTAAACCGTTAATATTTTTCAAAAAATCTGAAAAATTATTTAAGAGTTTTAAACGATGCTTGATTCAATGGACCAATAAAAACTGTGATGTCGTAAACCCTTTAAGTCTGGATTGGACCCTCCATCACCAGATAAATTTTTAGCAGCCGCAACGGCAAGCGTAGATGATGGATCACTGTGGAGAAGACCAACTTTGAATCCAAGTGCCACTGCAACATCATCTGAAAATAATTGCCAAGTTATGTATACTTGACATCTATATTTTCAAGCAATTGTCACTTACCCCTTAATGTTTTTTTCAAGTGTGATAGTAATCCACCAACTCTTTGAATTTCATAAAAACTAATTGAATCGTCAAAGAAAACTCGATTAGGAATAAAAGCACCTAAAAAAACGTTAATTCAAAGTACTTAAATTATACTTAAAGTAACCAATTGCACGCACACTATACCTGATGTATTTGTAACATCGTAATTTTGTGCATCTGTTGAAGATGATGCATATTTATCCCAATAATATTTCAACGCTTGAATAAGTCGATGAAAGAAACAGAGTGTTACAGGAAGTGGACACAAATGAATCGGATGTAGCTTAATTGTCATTACATTATTGTTGTTTTTTTTTAAAAAAAAAGAAAAGCCCATTTAAGAACATTGCTTACTCGACTTCCCGTTAAATTTTCTCGTAAGAAATCACGAAATTTTGTAAGAAATAAAAGTCGACTACAAGGAGACTAAAAATAATTACATTGTATTTTATGATGTTTGAGTAGGACTTAAGTTTGCTGTAATTACATTATCACCATCTTCATTATCTAACAAAACTTTTAGTAATTCAACTTGGATATTTTCCAAAACTGTAATTAATATCATAGAAATATATATAATTTATTACCGTATTCCCTCGGAAACAATGGCATGCCGGTAATTACGAGTCTGACCAGTTTTTGACACATAGGCAACTGGTCATTTAATAATCAAATGGACAAAATGCCGGAAAATTCGAATTATCTGGCACCCTGATCCGACTCGTCATTATCCGACATGCCGTTGTTTCCAAGGAAATACAGTATATTCAAGAGTACCGTATTTTGTCGATTAAGGGCTGCGGCCTTTATTACAAATTGCGGCCAAGGGGTGCGGCCGTAATTTGAGGGCGGCGCTTAAATCGTTTTGTCGTAAGTTGCGTTGCAAGTACGCAACTTTTAAGTTGTAAAACGTGTGTTTAATCGATTTTAATTTATTTAATACGTGAAAACGTATTAAAAACGTATTAAAAGCGTTTAAACACATGTTTTACAACTGAATAAGTTGCGTACATGCAACGCAATATACGACAAAACGATTTAATTAAACTGTAAACACTTCAAAAAACCGCCGCGGCCGTAATTCGAGGGCGGCCCTTAATCGACAAAATACGGTATTACTATTTTGCAAGAATACCTTTAAGTGAATCTTTTAATTTCAAAATAGCTTCGTCGTATGCAATCTTGTTTTCACTATTCGGCAAATCTTTATCTGGAGAAAATTTCTAAAACAAAATAAATGTTTATAAAAAATAAAAAAGTTCTATAAATTAAAATCTTCCAATAGAAAAAAATTGGTAACTATTGAAGCCAACAGATGGTGCTACTAATTTTTTATGACATCATACTGCTGTTACTGGATTGTGCTTTTTTTTCAGTTGAGGTGTTTTGGTGAAGTTGCCACTAAAAAAATTGAGGATTATTATTTTACATTTATTATTACCTCTACATTCATTTTCCACCAAACTTCAGGAATTGTTGCTATAAGGCTATCATTATCCAGAGGTTTTATATGTAATAAAATTGGAAATTTAATCTTATCAAATGTAAACAAATCAAGGAACATATATGATATTTTATATTTTTATCAATTTAGAGCAATGTGCAGTAAATATTTCATATAGGATATATCACATTTTTCAGCAACAAAACTCTTGTTTTCCTGTGTCTCAGAATAGCCAGTGTCAAAACCAAATACTTTTTCTGCAAGAATAATTAATTATTATTTCATTCCATAGTGTCAAATTTCAATCACTTGTTGCAGGAATGAAGAAGAAATTGCAGAAAATCGATATGCAGTTAATAAACAAATGATAAGGTTCTCTACACATGCCCTAATTTCATGCTCCTAGTGTAAAAAAAATCACACTGTACAATTTTCAAGATAAAAAAAAAAAACTAATATTTTCAAGTAACAAACCTCCATCAATATCCAAAATATATCTAAAAGTTTTTCTATTCCAGGTATTCGTTCAAATGAAAGATCCAATTGATCAGTATCTGAAGGAATGAGATTCTGAACTAAAAAATTAAGAAGACATCCATCAGTAACGTATATTGATGTCTAAAAAAAGAAAAAGTGAACCCTCAAATTCTAGTTTGAATTAAACAATATTTAAGAAAATAAAAGTTTACAAGTAATGGAGCCAAACGATGAATGATTTGAGCAGCAACTATCATGAGTACAGTCTTTCCACTAATCATTAGTTGCGTGATGGATGTATTCGCATGAGATTGTTTCAGGTGGACTGACCTGTCAGAAACCTACAAAAAAAAGATGTGTTAATAAATTAACACAAATAATCTTGATAAATAAAATCCACACGTCGTCCAGAAGAATTCTTATGGTTAGTTCACATCACAAGAACGGCATGCCGGATAATGCCGGATAAAAAACTCGAATTTTCCGGCATTTTGTCTATTTGATTTTTCATCGACCAGTTGTCCACTTGTCAAAAACTGGTTAGACTCGTAATTATCAACATGGCGTTGTTTCCGAGAGAGAATACGTTAATGTAACGTAACTTACGAAAATTTAATTTTACTTAAGGAAAGTAACGTATGGTTTTGTTCACATTGTTTGTAGACAGTAAATAAAAACCAACTGATCACGTAATTTTCAATTATGTAAATAGCCAGGAATCAAGTCCTGGATATATCTTACATTGTCTGCATTCATCATAAGAGGCAACAAGTCACCAAGCCATGCCATCAACATATTTGCTCTTTTTAATTCCATTTCTGGTGGATCCTGCAACGGTCTAAATCCTTGAATGGGATACTTCAGTGGTGTGGCTCCAAAGTTTGCAACAAGATTTTCACTGTAAGCCAAACTTATTGCTGGAAAATAAGCAATCCCTGGACCTGTTTTTATATTAGCAAAAGCTTCTCCAAGATGATAGCCATTTCTGCAAAAGTAGACAAAAAATAGTAATTTGTTTAACTAACATTACTTCTTTTATTTTACCTGTAGAAATGTATGGATCCTTTATCCAAATCAATAGCACAACCAATGACATCACCAGTTAGCCATGACTAGAAATAATTTTCACCTTTATTTACCAGAAATTTAATTCAAATTATGATAAAACATGCAATAATTATATCACTAGTCTAGTCCAATTCATAATAAATTGAATCGTATCAAACCTCTCCATATTTATATGTTGCTATATTCCACTTCCTAACACGATTTCCATCATAAGCATAGGAATCAGATGTATCACCAACACCCTTCTCTTGGGAGAACTGACATGATAATGTTGCCCAACCTATTTGCATAACACCTTTTGAGCCTAACATAAGCTCAAAATGCCATTTCCCTATTACGTACGAAATGACTGTCATTAAAATTTATTCTGAAAAAAGTGATTAAAATTTACCTTTATAAACACAGACATTAGCTCTTAAAGAACTGAAGTTGCTCTGACTAGATACCTAAATACAAGAATGCTTGAAATATCAAAAATTTAATCTACCTGAATGTAAATTACTCCTAATTTGTCGCGATCTATGACAAATGAGCCAACGTTCGACGTGACATCAAACATAACACGAGAACTTCCAATTCTTCCTGATGCTTCGTCTGTTGGCACAACAGAAACCTTTAATCAAATTATTTTTATCTCTCAATTCACATACATAAAACCCGCAGATAAGACACAACTGCTCTGCAAAGCTTGGTAAAGACAAAGGGGCTGGGCCTAATCCAAAAGGTAAAACGCCAAGGCTATTTCTTCGAACGAATTTCAAATTCCAGTTCACCTTTCTCATGACCTAGCCTAACGCCTGCGGCGGGCTGACCTCACCTTACTAGGTAAAGTGGACTGGAAATAGAAATTATAGCTACGAGCCGTTCGGGGAAATAGACAGTACAAAGGTAAAACTCCTTAAGTAAACATCATTTGTTTGTTGATGCTAAGTAATTGATAGGTGAAACCAGAGTACCTGGAGAAAACCCATCAGGAGAACTCTGAAAAAAACTTCTTCACACGTTTTGGTACCCAAGGCCAAACCTGCGACCAATGTGGTATGAGGCCAGTGTGTAACCACTGGGCCACCTGCGCCCTCATAAACATAATAATAGGAAAAATAGTGCAATTTCTAATAGTGCAATTTTCGTATATATACTATGAAGTAGGAAGTAGGAACACCTTATTGACCAAACAGCCATAGTCCAGATATACTGTACAGTTACATTCCCTCATCAAATCAACGACGTAAATTACCCACTCTCAGAACGAGGAGATAGTGACGAAAAATAACAATAGTAGTCGTTTTGACTTCGTTTCACCAAAACTATTATAATTAGTCTTAACCCTCAGACGCCTAACATTTTGGATCAACGCAAAGACCTATTAATGGTGTCAATTGACATGTTTTATATATTCCTAGTTGAAGCGCTTTAGTGCTGTTACCATGGTTTTACCAACTGACGCTAGGTGTCACCGATTGTAAAAGTCAAGACACTCGGTCAAAATATGATCATTTGAACAGCATGCAAGGTGTTTAATCATTTATTTATAATAATTGTGTATATTAACTTAATTTTAATTCCAATTAGTGCAATTAATTGCAATTGATATGAAATGTGAACTGAACATGTGCCGACTGCTTTGTTTATTTTCTACTTTGCATATAGGTGGCGTTGTATTTTAAAAGCGCTCTCACTAAAGAGAAAAAATGCAGTGAAAACAGCAAACGCTTTAAGCTGAGATTTTAAGGGGCTCATATTTTCTCTTTCCAATAACTTTTTTTATAAGTCTGAAAATTACCAAATAAATTGAGTGTATGTAAAACCACTTTTTCAACAGCTCCAGAAAATTTCAGATTTTTTGTAAAATTTTTTGAAAAAAATTTGTATTCAGAACTATTGCTTGTGTCAATTGTCCCATAGGATAGGATTCTGAGGGTTAAAACAGCAGACCAGCCAAAAATGTTAATTAGTTTCATTTCTGTTCAGTGCAACTTTATGATAAACAAAGGTGAGATGTATGAGGTGTATATTTCAAACCATATTCAGGTTGTGTTGGTCGTATTTCCAGCAATTCATTTTCAATCCACAATTCCAGGTTGCTTAATGTGACAGCTTTCCTAAAAGAATTACACATTATACTTGTACAGTAGAAATAAATAGATATGATGACTGTAAAATAATTACCAATTAGTTGTAGATCCAGGAATGTCAGACGACTCATCTTTAGTTCCAAATACAGACTCCAAAATGTCTTCGGTGTTAGTTTTATCCATTTCTACCCACAAATAGTCATAGAATCGTTGTAAATATATAAAACATCCACTTACTATTACGTTTATTCGATATCGTTTCCAATAAATTCCATAAATATCTGTTCCAAATTTCTTTAAAACAGCAGCGCCAGTTTAAGTAGTGACACCGGAGATGATGACAGCTGGGAATTTGAAAAACATCACATGATATGTGATTACCAATAAGATTGCTCTAAATTTAACGGATTGCCATCTAACGGCGAAAATAAAACTAACAATTTTTACAGTAATAGCTTTCATCGGATATAAAATTTAAAAATAAAAATATACAAAATGTAGAAGTTAGAGTATCAAAAATGTTTATTGCAATTCCTATGGCATCCACTAGAAGTCGTTTTGGTCTAGTAATTAATTACTGAGATGATGCATCAACGAGTGCATCAAAGCTTAAAGAATACAGAATGGAAGTACACATGTGATCTAACTTGATTTAAATCACTGAAGAGACAATGTTCATATTTACGAAATTAAACAAAATTTGTATCACAAGCAAAGTAATTTTGCAGTTACAATTTAGATGCTGTGTACAGTAGTGTATTAGGACTACAACAATACCAAAACTCAATTTTAGGTATTTTCTACATTTAATTTATTCATTAAAAACGATGATTCATGAAATTAAATCTCTGAAAAAAATATACAGATGTAAAAATCTCCTCCAGGGCCGAAAATAAAACTTAGGCAAATAACTAGAAATTAATTTAGACATCTTAAGCTTCGATCGAGGTCCCAAAGCGATTTCCTCTTCGATATGCGACACATCAACACGCTTGCAAAAAAAAAAAAAAAACAAAATAAATAAAATAAACAAATTACATAAAATAATTAATTACAACTTTCTTACCCAAACATACAACTTATCGCTGATTTTAATAACAGATCCATCACATATCCCAATAAAATAATTCCGCTCAACTTTGTCGATAGCTTCCAAGACATCAGCACAAACAGCCGCTTGGCCGATTTCGTCGAATTCTTTGTCTCCCTTCGACTTATTAAATCCTCGTTTGAGTCGATCACAAATCTCATCGCGCCAAATATACTTTTCCCCAATGTCGTACTCATTAATCGGCACGTATTTCTTTTTCGGTTGACGTTGCCACAAGATGTACATGCATTTTTCCGGTACTTGGAACTGCACGGTATTCAATTCAGGATTTTTTCGCTTCGCTCTCTGCTGTTGTACGCTGTTACTCGCTGAGTAGTAACTGGTGTTACTGAAGACGGAGATACCGGAGACTGCTGCACTTGGGTCTGGTGTACGTTCTGGTTTTTCGTCTTTTTTTCGCCGGCAATTTTTTTGCATTGAAGTTTGGCTTTGGAAGTTTGTTCTGAAATTGAGAATAGATTGTTAAGTAAGCATAGTGTGGAGTTCAGAGGGAATTGGTTGATACTTTGGTTGATTTTTGTCATATTTGTTGTATTGTAAATTGATCTAGAATTTCACATAATTTTGATGTAAATATTCGATATTTTTTTTTTTGTTTTTAAAGAGAAAAGTAGTTGTATTTTTTTTGGGCCCTGAAAAGTTTTTACATGTGTTTGTTTCGTATTTGTTATGGGTTATTTGTATTGTTACATCGCTTGTCATTTGTTTGTGACAATATAATTGAGAATTTACATCTTTTAAATGAATTCTTGTTGTAATAATAGCTATCGGACAATAATATTAACAATCGGATATATAAAGTGTTACTGCACGGGAGAAACTATGTCAATCTACATTCTACAACAATAACGATGCAAATGGCGTTTACAGTGTATTTCTTAAGCGCTGCAAACCGCTAATTCAGCTCGTACGAAGCGACTATGAGTCAGAAGAGAACAAGCTGCAGTCGCCAATGGGGAATAAAGAAATGAATTGAGGAGGAGGAGGTAGAAGTCAACTCGCACATATTTGTATGTTCGTTTCTGCATGTACAAATATGTGCGTGATTTTTTCATTCGAAAATTCGAATAGAACAGCATTTCGAATAATGCGCCATGACGTATTATTCGAACGCATTTCAAATAATGCGCCATGGCATCTTATTCGAAATGCTGTTCTATTCGAATTTTTGCTATAATGATTAAAAAAAATCATTTTTTAAATTATTTTCGAATATAACGCCATGGCGTTATGTTCGGGGGAAGACGGTAGTAATAAATATTAAAAAATGAAAAATCTTATTTTCAACCAGTCAGGATTGCCAGATTTGCGTTTTTATTGTTTCGGATGTTGAAAATGTAAAAATTAAAAAAGATGGTGGTTAAATAAAAAAACAACAAATTTTACCTAAAAACAAACTTTTGTTTTGTAAAAAGTCAAAATCGTCTTAAAAACTCAAACTTTTAAAAATAATATTGTTTATAATAAATTAAAATATTTAAATTTTAACTTTGGAGTGGCTCGCTCTGACGGCTAATTGTTTCAGAAGTGGATAAAACATAAATTTATTTTCGGATATTTTGCATGGTGCTCAATAATCAAAACAATAGGCGCGCCGACCAATGAGATTCGACCAAAAATTCGAATTCAACGAATCTGCCCTAGTTTTTACATTTACAAATTAGATTCTCCAAATTATGGTAGAATAATAATATTTTATTCATAAATAATTTTTACATTTTTTTTTTTAGCAGACCATGCGTTTTCAGGAACATGACGTATGCATTATCGCAATAGTCGTATTAGGAGGGCTTAATCGTCTAGATTTTTTTGTTCGAATCAAAAATTGAAGAAATTCTACGAGTAATCAGAAGGATGGACAAGATTCAAGCAGCTGGGGTGAAACGAATCCAGAAAGAGCGACAGGATTTACTCGATTCGATGAGACAGACTCGAAGAAAACAAGAAGAGAATGTACGTAAAGAGCGAGAAGAAATAGTAAATACTTTACTGCATAAACAGAATGACGTGAATGAGCGAATGAGGCAAAAACGAGAGCAAATGGTGATGACGATTATTCAAGCTCGAAAGAAACACGGCGATCACATGCGCAAAGAACGTGAGGATTTGCTGAGAACGATGTTGCACTCGCGAAAAGATCAGAGCGATCGAGCCAGGACGGTACGAGAAGAAATTCTAAACGAGATGGTGCAATGTCATTTTTTTAAGCAAAAAAATGCCACATTAGGCCAATACAAGCCTAATTTAAAAGTTGGCACAAGAATTCCTAATAAATTATGTAAAAAAAATGAAAAAAGTTGAATATTCTGTAAAAATTTTAATGTAAGCCTTACTAACATTTCAAAAAAAAAAAATAAAAAAATAAAAAACTAAACAATAACCAGTTTAAAAGATTCCAACAAACGACTTAAAATATAAAAAAATGATGTCCAGATTTCCTAGTGATGGATAGCGGAGAGTTGACATTTTCAATCTAAACCTTAAATAAAAAAACAAACACTCGGATTTATTTATCGATTATTTATTTCTCTTTAAAAACACTTCAACTTTAAAACAAAAACAAAACTCCACTGTACTTTGAGACTTCCCTGCACAACATCCGAGTTATATCCCGAAAACAACCACTCAACACTAAAAAAAATACATCATATCTAAACTCAACATTGATTTCGACATTTTCACAGCATACATTTGTCACATTATATATTTCCCGTGCAACCACCATGGTTTAAACTCGGTTTTGCATGAACCCCGTCGAGCAGACTAACGCGAAATGAAGCTGAGCGCTACCGTCGTACAGCCGACTACAATGCGCATGCGTCGCAGCCAGCCCCACCGAAGTCGCTGCTCGTGGAGCGCGGCTACGGATGGCGGGTGTCGTCCAAGCACCCAAATATGTCGATTGGGGGATTGGATGGAAAATACCATTATTCCGCATTGAGCCGCGAACCCCTTTTTTCGTGCATCGACATCACATGAAAAGGTGCAATCGCTCGTGATCTCTTGGAATCCGGGTCGAACAACTTCCCATCCACCCCCAACAAATGGTGAGTCTCTTATTTTCCATTTTGTGTTATGGTGTTCTATTTTCAGCTTTTTAGATTCTCCAAAACCTTCCGATAGAACAGTGGTTGCAGGTTGCAAGACTGAATTCAACGTTTTTCATGTTAAAAATAGAAAATTTCAATCGATTTTTCATTTTATTTATTTTTTTAATATTTTTTTTATTCAAGTGATTTTTTTTTTTTTTTAGATAAAATCTGCACTCATCTTCTTGACCCATATACGATATATGTGTGTTTTGATGTGCTGAGGAGAAAAAAACATTTTTTTTTTTTACTAAGGGGAACTGAATTATCATTGATTTTTAATTTTAGTTTTATTTTTTTAATTTTTGTTGTTTTTTTAATTTTGTTTGTTTTTTTTTTTTTTTTAAAAAAAAATTTATGCAAATTTTTATTAAATAAATGTCAAATTGATGCGAAATATTTCAGTTTAGGGTTTAAAATGTTGAAAAATGGAATTCAATCATATTTTTGTTTTGAAATGATTTAAATGAATGATAAAATACGAGATTTTCTTCCAACTGCCTCTTCTTTCCACGGATAACCGCAATCTATAGCGCATGCTCACTTGCCATGGTGCGGTAACCTTGGCGACCGCGTTTTAAAGGTGAGGAAAGTGGAAATTGTTAAAAAAATCAGATTTTAAAATAAACGTAAACATTAATTTGCTGTTTTAAATTTATTTCCTGGACATTGAATTATCAATTTTCTCGATGTTTGTTTTTTTTCGATTTTTGCTATGACGTCATTTTGTGACGTTGCAAAACGACCCATTTTGATGCATTACGTCATATTGCATGTAGGAGTTTTGTTCTCTCGGTTGCTAGGAGTGAGATGAAATTTCTTTTCAGCTTCTTTTCTCAGCATCCGGTTGATCAATGATGACGTATAAACAAAGCGTTAGAATGTCAGTTAGTTTAATAGCCACTTTTGTTTGATTACAGCCACAAGTGCCTTAACAAACAATATCAATAAGCCAGAATGGGAGTTGTGAGGAGTGACGTTACATCTCGGACGCCGGTGAGTAAAATGTCAAAAAATATTCACAATGTTGATGTAATATTGAAGTAAAACATTGTTTTAACATAGCATGTATCGTATTTATACATTCTTGCATATTGATGTTGGTTAGTTATGTTAATTTAATGTTCTACAATGGTTTTAAACGTTATATGATGTCAAAAAACAACAATACTTTCTAATAATTGAAACAATTTGAATAATCACAACATTAAAATAACATAATTTCAACTTATCATCATAATGCAATATTGTTACAACATTCAGGTGAAAGAGTAACTAAATTTATCTAGAGCATTCAACTGGAGAAAAGCTACATGAAGAAATGTAAACAATTCTACTAGTACTTACATGTAGTGTACTATCAATTATTGTTGTCAGATCATCAACAGCATTCAAAAAAAAATAGTTAGAAACAATAAAAAAAAGTTTAAAAATAATTGTAGGTAGATTATAAAAAAAATTAAAGTGAATTTTGCTAATACTGAATAAGTAATGATTAATTTTGTTAAAGGTTTTGAATATGGATTTGGATTAATTTAACTGTGTTATACAAAAATTGAGTTGTTTGTTGTTTAAACCAGAAGAAATTTTCTTCTGTTCAGCAACACTTTAGTATTGGACAAAAATATATTTGGCAATAATTTTATTAGTAACTATTTGTCATTTAATATTTTTTTTTTTTTTTTTTTTCATTTAGGAGCTATTGCATTGGACAAGCATTTCTGTTAATTGGGCTACTATTTAGTATTTGGTTGTGACAATTGCTCGAATGAGCGTTTTGCGCAATGTTTTTTTATTGGTTTATGAAATATAGTTGACCAATGGTGGTCAAGCGGAACGTAGCAAGGCCAACCAGCGGGACACGTTGACATAACGTGTCCCGCATGCACTAACCAGGCCTGTTTAGTGCATAAAGTAGGAACATTTGCACACAGATGTTTGTGAAACCATGTGACCCCTTTTGTTTTGTGGTTGTCCACCCCCAACCGAAAAATCTCGTTGGCACTTTGGAGTTACAGTACAATAACATTGACTTTGAATAATTTAGGTAACCACTTAAATAATTGATCAACATGACCACAGTTTCTACTAACTAAAACCAATTTATAACCATTTAATGTATGAAAAGCATGTATACAATCACTTAACAAAATGGTTATGTTGTTATTGTTATTGTTACTGCACTTAAAGCGCAGTAACAAAATTGTATTATAGCAAAATATTGAGAATAATTAAACTAGATTGACAATATTTTTTTATTTTTTCATTTTTATGTTTAAGATGTCTGAAACACCAACGTCAGCCCTGGCTCGGCACATCACAGCCTATGTGTTATTGGCCGGTATACTTGGAGGACTGCTTTTGGTCTTACTAGTCTTATGTTTCTGTAAATTATGCTTCAAACCTAGTAAACAACTAACAAGGTAAGACTTGGTTTTTCTTTGCTAATAAGTGTCATGAATTCGTGGCAATGACAGTGCTCTTTTAATCAGTGTCAACAGACAAAAACCATAATTACTACGGTCGTCGCCCGGTATTTTGTTGCTAAAATTGAACTGCGCATTGCCAACTGTGCACAATAATCGCAAATGCTCATGTATATTGCATCAAAATATAGTCTGCTCTCGTCGTCGTAAATGGGACAATAACAAACCCAAAAACATAATTATTGTTATTATAGTTGTCAAAAGTTTCGTTTTAAATACCGTATTCCCTCGGAAACAACGACATGCCGGTAAAGGCAAGTCTGACCAGTTTTTGACAAGTGGACAACTGGCCGTAAAATTCAAATCAGTGCCGTAAAACGTAATACTTTATCTGGCATGCCGCATTATTCGAATTATTCGGCACCCTGGTCTTATCCAGCATGCCAGGATATAATTAATTACAATATTATACGATCTTGTTTGTTTGTTGTAATTTTTGAGGCTCGTTTACAATGATGCTAAAGTTTTCGCGTGCGATGCGTGTGTTTTTGCAAACAAAAATTCACGCGCAAACATGCAGCAAAAACACAGAAAAACATAGAAAAAATTTCAATTTTAAAAATAGCACGATTTTGAGGCAAAAATGCAAAATGGAATCGCGCGTTTTTTGTGTGTGGGAACCTAGGCTTAAGGTGCATTTTCATTTGCGAGAGAATTTCTCGCGCCACAAAAAA
>JH430443.1:43483-72325 GCA_000239455.1 Strigamia maritima | reverse complement strand
CGCGAGAAATGGCATTTCTCGCAAATGAAATGCACCTTAAAGGTGCATTTTCATTTGCGAGAGAATTTCTCGCGCCACAAAAAAAATCGCGCCACAAAAAAAATCGCGCCAACAATCGCGCTGCTCTAAAAATCAAGCTCTGGCTTGAGCATTTTCATTAGAGCTCAAAGAGCCACTTCTGGCTTTACTAAAAATTTTTAGAAAAATCAGTTGACATTTCAATAAAATATACATTAGTGTAAAATGTTTAGCATCAAATATTGCTGAATTTTATTATTTTTTGGCTTTTCTGGATGTTGGATGGCATTGATTAATCAAGATTAAAAATTCAAGTGGAGGAAAAAAAATCAGCGCCATTTGCAATTGTGGGTGGAGCCTGTTCAAATGCCAAAACTGTTGGTTCAGATTGACACATGGCGCGATTTTTAGGCGCGATTTTGTGAGCAAAGCTAGACTTGACAGAAGCTCGCGAGAAACAGAATCGCGCCAACAATCGCGCGCCTTTGCAAGTCTAGCTTGCATGAAAATGGACAAGCGTGCGATTTTTGTCGCGCGATTATTGAAAATTAGGCGCGAGAAATGGCATTTCACGCAAATGAAAATGCACCTTTAAGGTGCATTTTCATTTGCGAGAGAATTTCTCGCGCCACAAAAAAAATCGCGCCACAAAAAAAATCGCGCCAACAATCGCGCCGCTCTAAAAATCAAGCTCTGGCTTGAGCATTTTCATTAGAGCTCAAAGAGCCACTTCTGGCTTTCAAAAAATTTTGTAAAAATCAGTTGACATTTCATGAAATATACATTAGTGTAAAATGTTTAGCATCAAATATTGCTGAATTTATTATTTTTTGGCTTTTCTGGATGTGGATGGCATTGATTAATCAAGATTAAAAATTCAAGTGGAGGAAAAAAATCAGCGCCATTTGCAATTGTGGGTGGAGCCTGCTCAAATGCCAAAACTGTTGGTTCAGATTGACACATGGCGCGATTTTAGGCGCGATTTTGTGAGCAAAGCTAGACTTGACAGAAGCTCGCGAGAAACAGAATCGCGCCAACAATCGCGCGCCTTTGCAAGTCTAGCTTGCATGAAAATGGACAAGCATGCGATTTTCGTCGCGCGATTATTGAAAATTAGGCGCGAGAAATGGCATTTCACGCAAATGAAAATGCACCTTTACACTGTTCGAAATGATGTAGAGTAGGCGGAGTCTATTTATCTCGTACATGCGATACTACGCGAGATTTCACGAGATATCATTGTCAAGTTGATGTCAGTGACGTCATTGATGACGTCATTCTATGCTGGCTTCTCATTGGCCAACGCGCGCAAAGTTCAGAAACGAACACGTCTACTCTGAAATTTCGCACCCAAATAGTTGCTAAGAAAAATTTCGCGCGCAAATTGTTGCATTCACTTCATTTGAAACGCGATAATGCAACACTGTAAACGAGCCGTAAGTCATAGCATACTAGTAATTATATACTAGTTATTACCCGTGCAAATTGCATTCAGCATCTTTTTTACTATCGGGTAGGGTAATATAGATGATGTTAAATATTCGCATATTTGAAATGACCATTTGTCTTCCATTTAGTAAGAACTTTAAAGAATTTTAATAGAATCCATATCAGTCACACACATAAGTTTTCAATAAAAACTTGAGAGTTAAAATCCTAAAAGTTGTTTAAATCCTTCTATATTTCAGATTTTAAAATTGTCTAATCATGCATTAAAGGTCATACAACCTGAATTGGGTTGCGTGTTTCACCCTATATTATGTGATTTGGGCTCACTTTTCTATATTTTCTAGCTACAAAATAGTTTCTATTGAAACACACAATCACAAACTATAAATGTTAAGTACTATTTTCTTTTGGTTTTAAGTTTTGAAAAAAATAATTTCAGCTAATATTTCTGTGTAGATTTTTTAAATTAATGTTTGGAACTCACAAAAAGCGCGAAATTTCCATTTTGTCTAAATTGGTCATAAAAACCAATAATTACCGACTGTTTTTTTTGTACATTCTTGAAATTCAATTTCTAAAATATAAAAAAAAATAATTGTAAAGTTTTAAGTTGCTGAAAGTGTGAAATAAAAACTAAAATGTGGAGACCATGAGTTGTGTGTTTCTCACACATGATGTCATTTGTTTGGTCAATGAACCAAAATTTTGCATTGATTTTACAAGCTAAAATAAGTAACTGCACAACTATGCATGACTAGGTAGATACAAATAAGACTAAATGCTGGCAATGGCAACAGGATAATTAATGGCTATTATTTCACTCGACTACTCGTTAAAAGAAATCAATAATTAAAGGTCCAATAAGAAATGATTAGTTCTGCAGGTAAACAACTCGAATTAAATATCATAGGGCAAGAATCAACCAAAATGATAAAAAATGATTTAAAATTGTACAAAAATGCGCCAAATAATACAAGAACTAAGAGATCTAAGTTTGAGCAAAGTAGTATAAGTTTGAGTCATAATGACACAAGAATGAGTCATGACATAAATATGAGTCAAAATGACACAATAATAAGTCAAAATGGCATAAAAGTAAGTCGAAATGACACAAAAATGAGTCAAAATTACACAAAAATAAGTCAAAATAACACAAAAATGAGTCAAAATGGTACAAGAATGAGTCAAAATGACACAAGAATGGGTCAAACTGGCACAAAAATGAGTCAAATGCACAAAAATGAGTCAAATGCACAAAAATGAGTCAAATGCACAAAAATGAGTCAAATGCACAAAAATGAGTCAAATGCACAAAAATGAGTCAAATGCACAAAAATGAGTCAAATGCACAAAAATGAGTCACATGCACAAAAATGAATCAAATGCACAAGAATAAGACAAAATAAACAAAAATAAGAGACATAATGTCAAAAAATGTCACAATGGCAAAAGAATGTCACAATGGCAGAGTCAAAATGATACAAGGACGATCAAATTGGCACAAAAACAATAAAAACAACACAAGAACAATCAAAATAAAACAAAAATTAGTCACAGTGACAATGAGTCAAAATGAGTCAAAATGACATAAAAGTTTGTCAAAATAACTCAAGTATGACACAAAATGGCTCAAAAGCTTATCAAACATGTCGAAAAACAAGCTCTTAGTATTCCAAAAACTTTAAAACTTATTAAGTTTGTAGAAACTTAAATAAACTTAAATAAACTTAATAATTCAAAAAGATATTCACAAACTCAGTTTG
Source organism: Strigamia maritima (assembly GCA_000239455.1). NCBI lineage: Eukaryota > Metazoa > Arthropoda > Chilopoda > Geophilomorpha > Linotaeniidae > Strigamia > Strigamia maritima. Next base: position 69,095 of record JH430443.1, on the reverse strand, counting down.
TTTTAACAATTCATTTTTTTTACTTATATTAGGCAACCAGTTCTGTTTACCAAGTATCCATCAGAGAGGCAAGTGACTGGAGGAAGGGGATCAAGAAAATACAAGAGCCTTGATCCAAGTGTGACTATGGACTTAGAAACAAGTTGTGGATATTCGGAGAACTCTGCATCTCCAAGGTAACTCAACTTATCCTACATAAATTCAACTGTTAAAGGTTTAGTCACCTTGTTCAACAATATAATAAACTCCAAAGAATTTTAGAAACATTCCAAAAAATCCCAGCAGAATGTATAGTCACCGACCAATATCTTAATGCCGAAATTGAACTGCGCAACATCATCTGAGCACAACAATCACACCTTACATGAATCCTGATATAATGTTCCAAAACATTGCGAGAAATTCCCATTGGTCGGAGCCTGTTTGCTGCACATTAATACAAAAAAACCAACAAAAACTACCATATATGGTCATTTTTATGATCGTTTATGGTCGTTTTTTGTTCGTTTTATGTTCGTTTTATATTCGTTTATGTCCTATTATGGTCGTTTTTCGAATTGTTTTTTTAAGTGCATTAAAAAATTGCTGGGAAAAGACTCTAGCCAATGGAAGTTTCTTGCAATGTTTTGAAAACGGAGTTTAGTCATTTCAGCTAAGGCTAAAAAATACCAAAGAAACCGTTTAACGCTCCCCTTTAATCATATGCAAATTTTTTATTCTGCATTTTTAATAAATCAATTTTACAGGTTTAAAAGCCTACAACAGTTAACTTTCAGAAAAACGGACGGATTAAAATGTAAAATTTCTATTTTTCCGTTTTTTTTTTTTTTGTTTTTTTTTTATATCGATTACTGTTACTGTTTTTAATTAAAACTAAATTAAATCATCAGCTTTAGTTAAGATTTAACCTAGCGTTTCCTACTTTAAATAATTTTAACTCCACAAGATCGAAATGCAATTGTTATGTCATTTTAATCAACAATAGTGTCAAACACTATCTAACAATTTGTGCACGAAACCACCATTGTTAATGGCCTATTTAGTAAACTGGAAGTATATATTGCGGTATCTTATTTTAATCCTCTAGTTGAGCTGAGTCAAAAAATCATTGCTTTGTGGTCCAAAAATGTAAAATATTTAAAAAAAATTATTTACATTTGTATTGTTGCGCACATTTTTTGGCTATGAAACAATGATTTTCCAACTCGACTCGACTAGAGGATTAAAATAAGATACCGTATGTACTTGCGTATAATTTTTGGACCAAATCTAGGCCTATTTTTCCAAATTCGACTTATACGCGGGTCAAAGAAACAAACATTTTTTTTTTAGAATTTTACAAATCACGTCCGTTCAACATGCAGGCCACCCCATAGGCTACCTATAGGGTGGCCAGAACGTTGAACGGACGTGATTTGTGAATACCGTATTTGCTCGCGGATTTTTAGACCAAATCCTGGTATTTTTCTTCCAATTCGACTTATACGCGGGTCAATGGTTTTTGACCGTTTTAAGTTGGGGTCGACTTATACGCGGGTCGACTTATATGCGAGTATACACGGTACCACAATATATACTTTCAGTACAATGCAAAAAAGTTCATGTCTCAGTTTCGTGCACAAATTGTTGAATAGAGTTTAGCTCACTCATCCGTATCTTTTATGTCTTTTGTCAGATTATGGTATGTATGGCTGTAGTAGTCGCTCCCTTTTCTTTTTTCTCAAATGACATCACTAGACCGGATAATGTTTACTTCTGGTATCACATACTTTCATCGTCATTAATAATCTTCTGACGTAAAACGCAATCTTGAAAAATCTACTTTGCCATGAAATATACATACAATAGCTATTTGCACTTACTTGAAATGTTTTATCTTAATACCTAAGTCAATAAAAGCGAATTTCATATTGGTTTTATTGCTTATTTTGGACAGAGACCAGGAAGATGAGAAAAGCCTGGACCCCCATTTAATCGAGAGGCGGTTACAGCCCTCATCAGGCGATTTCCCATGGTTTCATGGAGAAGCACAAGTTGGTAAATATCAATATTTTCAAATTTCTTGGTCACTCCCTATCTCCAACCTTGAAATCAGTTTCAATCGGATCGACCGAGCTCAGTGATGACGCAATAATGACGTCAATTTTAAAGGGACAATGCTATTTACCAAAAACATAATTACTTTTCTTTCTAATACCGTGTAACACTATGAGTTTAGGGTTTACGGCATCAAAAATTTAATTTTTGTAATTTTTCAAGGGGTTTACAAAATCAAAAATTGTATTACTGAAAAATATTCGCCATTTTTTAAAATGCTCAAAATGATTTTTATTTTATTTTTTAAAGTTTCCAGAACACGTTTAAAAAAATCATTTTATATCCCAAACAGCTCATTTGAGCTTACGTGTCGCAACGTCACAGTTAGTATTCCCCATGTTAAATGCATAGGGTTTATGTCACAATTGGTAACATTCTCGGTTTGATCTCGCTTTTATCTCTCACGTTCTCACAACTTCAGCATTGGGTTTAAACCCTTTAATATTCTTCAAAAAATCTCAGAAAAATTATTTAAGGGTTTTATCCAATGGACCAATAAAAAAATCTGATGTCGTAAACCCTTTAAATTGGCCTAAACGATGTTTTTAAAACAGTAGCAATATCGTAAACCTTTTAGAAATCGAAATCTTGATTCTCAAATAAAAATACCGTAAAATAAACAAATTTAAAAAATTCTCCTCCTTATAACATTAAAACCCAATAGACAAATTAATACACTACATCTTGTCACACATCAATATCAAATACTAATATTGTTTCGATTTGAGAAGAATGAGAAGCATAAAAGTCAAAGGATCAAATTACACGGTCACGACCTAGTGACATTTAACTGTACTACGGTCTGGTGAGTCCTGAAAAGGTCAAGAGTCGACGTTAAAGAATGAACCCTTAATAACTTTTACGGTTAATTGGAATGATAATGTAGTGCTGTACCCGTACCAATGCCATTGCAACAATGTGTAACTGTAATAAAAAGTAAAAAAAAAAGTAATTATTATCATCGTGTTGTTTTTTGTTATATTTATCTAAATAGGCCTTGCTGAGAGACGAATACCGGAGGAAGAGAATTCTTGTCAGTTCCCTCGTCAAAGGTGAGTGTATAGTATATTATAGTGATGAATGAAAATGATAGTGAAACAAATTAGTTGAATGTCAGGGGTGCCCACGCGTGTTTTCAGGCTTGGGATGATGACAGCCCACGCGCCGAGTCGATATTGGAATTAAATTATATACACGAACCTTATCGTTGGAAAAAAATCTAAAATGTATTGTTACGCAATTGAACACGTGACAATACATTTTCAAGTTGCGACATGCGCAAAGATGTGCTGCAGATTAAATGAATTTTATAGTGGATGTATGTACATACAAGATGTGTTGAATGGATCGTGCGCGAATCTGAGGAATTTGTAAGTTGTTTATCTATTGATGCATGCTGGCTGGATTTGGATATATATCTGTTTTTTGATTGGAGTTGGAGTTGGAGCTGGAGCTGCATGTTGTTGTGCAGTGTATGGTGGTTAAGAGGATAAATTCAATTCATACATATGTTATTCTTTTATTATCTGTTGACGTTTATCAAAGACGGCTACTTTCAAGCCTAATGGATTATGGATTAATAATTTAAATTTATTTTAAATAAATTAAATAAAAAAATTTAATAATTTAAGAGACCCGTTAAAAATATTTTTTAGATGGACCCCACATTGAGGACCCCCTTTTACAATCCATCCACATGCGAGGAAGATTATTGTATGTTTAAAAAATAATCATTGAAGATGAATATTTTGGAAAACTGATCTATAGGGGTCCCATTCCAGAAAAAGGGTATTTTTTCAGATACCGTATATGCTCGTGTATAAGCCCCTCTCCCCCAACTTTGACGTCAAAAACGAGTCAAAATCTTTTGGCCCGTAAACATCATTTATCACTCGTATATGTACAACCGAGAGCTGAACACCATCGGCTACACACATCGGAAGTCCGTGACATTAAAAAACCATGTGTTAATCTGCAATGGCCAATCCGAAGTCGGCAAAGGGCGACCTCATCACGTCCCCCTCCCCTACAAATAGACGAAGATTTCGTCCAAAATTTTTGAACTTATACGCGAGTATATACAGTAGTTTTTATTTTTCATGGGCCCTGAACTCCTGTTACGCAGTACAAAAAGAAAAAATGGTACATGAGTTGGGCTTTTCCTACCAGTTAGTTGCCTGCCATGAAGAGGAAAAAACTGATGGAGATGGGAAGTATTTATGGGTCCATTCACCTAATAGTACCCCACATTAGTTTTTAAATATTCATCAAAATTAAGAGGTCCCTTTTTGCTCATGATGTGTCTGCATCTGAGTGAAGCTGCCTTATGCGGCCACTCGAATTCATTAGAGGCAGCTGGTGTCTGTGTAAAGAAAGTTGGTAATCTCCGAAATTTCCTGGCGTGTAATCGTATTTTGAATGTAATAAATCATTTAGTCATTTGCAGAAATATGTCTGCATTCAAAATGTCGAGTTTTGTTTTTTTGTTTTACATTTTATTGGTCTTGTGTGAAGACGATTTTCTGATTTTCATATTTTAGTTCTCTAACTTGTAAATAGAACGGTGTTAATAATAATAATATCGTGACAAGTTTTACCTTTAATTGCACACTGTATTGTTGTTGGGAAACAGATCAACACATCTCTCATTTCATTGCTGGCATCGCTTCAAAAACCATCCAGAAGCTGAACGATTGAATAGACATTCTGTTTGATCAATTTGCTATTAAAGCTGCAGTAGTCACGCAAAGAACAAGAAAAGTTGAAAAGTCTAATTATGTTATGGGAAATAATATTCTAAATACGGTAGATTTTTTTTAGTCGATTTTTTTTAGTCGATTTTTTTTAGTCGATTTTTTTTAGTCGATTTGTTTTAACTCGATTTTTAAAATCTGCGCAGACATCAATCTACAACTTATCTGTCACGTTTTATTTTTTTTTATTTTAATTTAAAAAGTTTACGACATCAGATATTTTATAGCTGAATAATTTTCGCCATCCGTTAAAACAGCTGAAACAATTTTTTTTTTTTTTTTAAGTTTTCAGAACATTTAAAAAAAAATATTTTGAATCCCAAACAGCTTATTTCAGCTTGGTGAGGAACATTGTTGGCCGCTGTTAGCAGGGCGTTATTTCTAACGGCACAGTTTGTATTCCCCATGTTAAATACATAGGGTTTACGTCACAACTGGTAACAATCGCACAAATTCTCGATTTGGTCTCGCTTTTATCTCTCACTTTTTCTTATTCTCATCTGTTTGTTTTCACAACTTCAACATTTAATCCTATAATATTTTTCAAAAAATCTCCAAAAAGTAATTTACGGGTTTTAAATGATGTTTGATCCAATGGACCAATAAAAAATGTGATGTCGTAAACCCTTTAAAAAAGGTTGCGCATAATCTGTCAAATTATGGAAGTTTTATTTAGAAGTAAAACCTCTTAAAAATTTGTCCCGTTATTTATTGATTTTCTTCCCCCGAAATAATGTCTTGACAAATAAAAATCACAAATCAATGATGGTAGATGAATAATTAAATAAAATAAAAGTAAATTGACCATAACAATATATTTTTTTATTATCATTAATTTTTCTTCTTAAGAAATCAATGTTTATACAGTGTGATGCTGTACATCACTTTCAAACTTAATCTTCATCATTGCAGTCCGACTACAGAGAAGAGAAATAACAAATGATTGTAATATAAACCCAATTTCATATTAAACTGACGTAATAAAACATGACAGTTATTTTAAACATGCGTAGTGGACCTCTGTCAAAAACAATGAAATGAAAGGAACTAATAATATACATAGGCAATTCAATATGGGTAGTTCTCAAGGACGTGGTCATGGAAGACCGCCTGATGCGGCATAAAAGTAGCTGGTGTGCTGGACCTGGTCCAAATGTGCAATTAAAGCAAAAAGTTGCAATTTCATAAGAATAAACAGAAAATTGAGAGACTAGAGAAACCTGTAATAATATTAACCTGTATTAAGCCCACCATCTGTTTAAAAAACCATTTTACAGTACACTTCAGCAATGGATTGTAAGCCCATGGATAATGTGTTATTTGATCCACTACTATATTCAAAGATCAGTAGTCTTCTTCACAAAAGCCACTGAAATTTACAAATGACAAAGTAAATGTGAAAGCGGCCTGGAGATTGCACAAATTTCCAAAATTTGCAAGCGATTTGAAAGGCCAACTGGCCCACAGAGCCATTGTTGTGTGGGACCTCTTCCCTCTTTAGTCCACAGGCAAACCTAAACTCCGTTTCTAAAACATTGCAAGAAACTCCCATTGGCAAGAGCCTTTTTTTTCCCAACAATTTTTTAATACACTTAAAAAAATAATTCGAAAAATGATCATAAAAGGGCATAAACGAACATAAACGATCATAAAAATGACCATATGTGGTAGTTTTTGGTGGTTTTTTGTATTAATGTGCAAGCAAACAGGCTCCAACCAATGGGAGTTTCTCGCAATGTTTTAGAAACGGAGTTTAGTCACACACAAAATGGAAATAATAATAATTTGTATTCTGAATTTTAAAACAAATACTTAAAAAATGTATTCATTTATATATTTGTAGGTCCGCTGATGATAATGTATCACTTTCAATATCCAAAGGCAGACGATCGCCATCGTTTCGCCGCCAAACATCATTTTGCATGGATAGTGATGAAAAACTTGACCAGATTTCTCCCACACTTTCCGGAGACTCTATCCTGGTAATTCAAATGCCAGAAACTAACAACAAGCAAAATCAAATTTTAGAAGCTGCAGATAGCAAAAGTACCATAGTGTCAGCTGAAGTACATCCTGGTCCCAAAAACCCAAAAGAAAACAACGACAACAGTGATGACGAAGACCAACTGATTGGAGCAGTTGGCGGAAGTGGTATCAAAGTGGTTGTAGCCGAGTATCGTCCACGTCTCCCTGATCAACTTATGGACTTAGATTCTCCACCTGATGATACCCACACATATCATTCGGGTTTCCATGGACCTCCTGTGGTCGCACCGAAAGTAACTTTACTAAGACCCAGTAGTCCTCTAGCAGTTGTACCGGAGCTGGAAGCGTGGGAAGAAGACGAGAATATGCCACTGAGTGTCAGTAGTCTTAGAGACGAAATTAGTCTGGAAAGAACTGCCAGTACAGAGTCAGGTGGATTAGAAACTATATTAGAAGAAAGACGCCGGCAACTAATTCGACAAAACGCAGGAGACGAAGAAGACGACGAACCTCGTGCTAAGGTCAGGTATAATGATACAGGAAGCCTAGAAGAAGTCAACGATGAAGTGCTAGATTCTTTTGTTGACGAGGAAAGTGATTTGTCCATTGAAGAAGTAGAAGCTGCAATGCTCAGAGAACAGTACAAGAAGTTGTGGCGCTTGAGAGCCACTTTTGAGGAGGAAATCGAAGACACAATAGTAAGTGAAGAGCCACACATAATTTTGCAAGAAATTGTTATTACAGAAGATGCCACCGATGATGATTCACTGTTGCCAATAAGCGAAAAAGAAACCGAGTCTGAAGTTGAGAAAGACGTTGAGAAAGAATTGCCACCGGTGGAAACACAACATCAACATTTGACTATTGCCGAGCGAAGAGACAATTACAAAAGTATTTTATCCAAAAGGTTACAAAAGAAGAAGGCAGCTGGATTAACTCCCGGAAGCAGTGCGGATGATAGTTTTGACAGTGTAGATACCGAAGGATCTTCGACCGATGCAAGCCGGCTCGAAGTGGCAACGACTTCGCTAGACTCCACGACTGACACTACAGACAGTCCTGGAGATGGACAAGCGAGTCGCTTGCAGCAAATGAAAGCAGATAGTGGTTACAAGTCTTTAGAAACAGCCACAAGTAATGGTGGCTCGATCAGCGGCAGTACACAAAAGGCACCGAAGTTAAGCCGGAAACAGATACAGTTTGCTTTGAATGGTAGTGGCAGCGATTCACAATTGGGTGGCACCACGGGATCTTCGGCCGACAAAGACGAAGGAGTTTCCGTTGACTTTGAGACTTCTATTGAAGACACCGAGCTGGAGAAGACAATGAAATCCATTAAGAGGTTCCCATCCCTTTCGCGGACTCCGACCCAAGGATCGCTTTGCGGGGAACTGGAATCTCCTCCTGCTGAAGATCCATCATTGATGACAGTGGCAAGCTGCAAGTCAAGTGTGTTTCACAGGTTCTTTCGTGGAATTACACCGGTCGAGAGAAGGCATCCGATGCTTACGAGAGATTTTAGCATTGATGAAAAGTCGGACGGTCTCTTTCGGGAGTTTTGTCGGTTGGATCCGGCATTTGAGATGTCGGTGTCGACTGGGGAAAGAGCACGCTCTCCCAGACTGCATCCGAGATCAGGCCGCTTACAGCACCGGCACACAATGGATGCTGGGGATGGTGTAATTACCATAGGAGCACCAACGAGGCCAACAAGACGTAAAATGTCCGCTCAAGACAACATAGAAGAAGAGATAATTCGATTAGAGCAACTGCGTTCTCCAATGAGAGATCAAAGTCAATTGTCAATTACTACTATTCCAGTAATACAAGTAGCAGAAGAAGATACGGTGTAAAATTTGCTCATACATTACCAGAAATATATATATATGTAAGAAAAAGTGAGAACTTGATTTTCCACCTGTTTCTACTCTGTCAACGACTTAGCTGTTCGAATTTCCTAATTTTCAAGATTTTGGATAATGTGATTACAGTACAAGTGAAATACGCTTAAAAGTAAACAGTTTTGAATTGAATCGATTAGTTTGTTGTTGTTAATCAATATATAGTTATTCAGAGTTAGCTTTTTCATAGAAAGAGAAAATTGGAATTGAAAATTTTTATGACTATGAAAAGTGTTGAAATTACAAATATACAATAAATAAGAAAAATGCAGACAGTAATTACAGAAATGTACCCACACAGCATTATATGTTCTTTTTGGGATAACCTATTCTGTGCTATATAAATTTTGTTTAGAAATCTCCTATTTCAATTTCAGACAATAATGAAAAGTTTATGTTTTGGATTAACATTAGTAGAGATAAATCTAAATGATGGATGTTCTTGTAATGGATCAGACCCAGACTTGAACATCCAACAGTCCAGCTTCGAGGAATACCTCAAGAGACTTTCCTAGATTAAACTTCTTGAGCTTTAAGAAGAAGCCTGTTTAGATCATTAGTAATCCAATATGTTGTAGTTATGAATCTGACATTCCTACACCTGAGAAAAAGTATACAGAGCACGGACCTATTCTTGCAGTTAGGATATACTATACAGTATCATGTGTCCAAAAGACATTTAAAGATCTCTTTCATTAAGACCTCTTGACATTATAAGGATTTCAATAGTCTGTAATATTATCCCAATGTTTTAAACACATCTTAGTGCTGTGCGGACCACATTACAAGTCAGGTTATTGCAGGTCTCTAAGAATAACCTCTTGTATTAAACAAAAATGACAATTAGAATTAAAAACAAACCTTTAATTTCAAAATTTGAAATTTAAAATCTGTCATACTGTATAACTCGATACAACTTTGCATTTATTATTAATAAAAACAAAAAAAAAAAAAAAAAAAAAAAAAAAAAACCTAACTGAGCAAATTTTTTGCAAATGGCAAAAATTCTAAATGGTGTTTTGTAAATACCGAGAAACTTTTTATAGATCAACTTTGAAATTGTTTTTTTTTTCTTCCTGATCTGATTATTTTCTTGTTGTGTGGATATTAACAGCTGCAAGGCTATGGTAAAACCTGATTCTGGCACCCCAGTGGCCAAAAGCACTGACATGTCAAAAATGTTGTTCAAATCCTTGAAGTATCAACCCAACAGTCAGTTTATAGATTCCATTGGATCAGTTTGTTATGATCTTACCATAAAATACATGAATTTTTCTACAGATTGGTCAGTTTTATATCCCATCATAGCCAAGCAACTGTTAAACCATTTTATTAATGATGATGATGTTGTTGTGGCTTACAGTACTCAATAAAAAATATAATTCTACAATATAATATTGGCAGCAACAAAAATATTCACTTGTCTCTGGTCCTATTTTTCTAATCCCTTATTACAGTAATAAAAAAATATTTAAAAAAATTATCATTTTGAAATTACAATACAATTATTACTGTATGCTACAATAACAAACTAAAGAATTTCGATTGTACATAAATTGCATTTATTTCTCTTGAAAAGAAAGAGCTAACTCTGCAAATCTTGTTAAAACTCAAATTCGTAAATTTATGCCTTCCAAAAAAAAAAAAAATGTAAAAAATAAAATGTAAAATAATGTACAATTAAAAATTAAATGTCTAACTAATTTACATTAAGTAATAAAACAAAAATTAATATAATTATTAAGGAAAAAAAAAATTAACACCGGTAAGAAACAGAAGGTAAATTAATTATTAATTTTTATTTAGAGGTGGAGTAGAGATTTATTAGCAATAACAGTTAAGTGGAGATAAATTAAGAATTTGTGAATATAAATGTAAAAAAAAAAAAAAAAAAAAAAAAAAATATGAATTAAATTTTCCCTAGGAATCGGACACAATTGTGATGTATTCGCATGATAAAAGTTACTAAGCTTTACATTGTTTCTATACTATAGACATTTTTAAGTAGCCTGAGCAATTTATAAATGAAATTTTAAAAGCGCCATATGTACTGTTGTGTAGTGAGACTTAATATAAACTTGAGTTGAACAAATGTTGTGGTGGATGTTAATTTTCACACTATGTAAACCACTACATTCTAAAAGCCAGTTTGACAGGTAAAAGCTTAAACAACCCACTTCCAGTGAGCGCCACTTAAAAACCTTTTTCATCACCAGAGTACCACCCCAATATATATTCTCCAGGAAATCAACTAAAAAAGGATATTTTGTTAATCGAATTCGTAAAAATTGTTTCACCTTTACTTTTCCTTTTCCTTTCCCTTTCATGCGGCAGTTATTGTAGGTTGAGTTTCCATAATGCTTGGTAGGACAAATCAGTAGCTGCATTCGAAAATGAAAACAACCAACCTGTTTTTAGCCATTTTAGGAAAGTTGCTTTTAGCCTGGTGTTGATTTTAGACCTTAAAAATTCTTAAACCAAAACAATCTTAGTTGGTTGTTTTAAACCTGGTTATTGGTTATAAGGGTTTTAGCAGCATTCTGTAGCAGCCATCTCTGATCAAGCATGGGGTTTCTCGACTCCAAACTGAGGTTTTAGCAAATAAAACGTGCAGATTTTGTAGGTGGGGACATCATTTAACATCATCCTAACAATTCCATGTGAAATCAGCATAAAAATAGGTAAGAATTGCAAAAGGTTTGGACAAACCATTTGGACGGACATCAGCGAACATGCACCTAGGTTGGCCACGATGTTCGCTGATGTCCGTCACAATAGTTTGTCATTCCTTTTCACAAATTTTACTACTTTTTAGCTGGATCATCATGGAATATATTAGCCAAAATGGAATAGACAATTTATCAGCTAAATCCAATTTTTGATTTTGATTTTGACTTGGTTTATCTAAAATCCCAGCCAAGTTCAAGCTAGAATTTAGTTAAAACCAAAGTATAACTAGGTCATTCAAAAATTGCTTTAAAATCAGGCTAAAACCAACTTTTCTAAAACGACTAATGGTTTTTATTTTCGTAGGCCCAACCCTAGCACGACTCATACCACGAGATTCTCGTGTCATCTTGGTCTTGTCACTCGTATTACAGGTGTAACGCGTGTCACATGACCAAGATGGCAGGAGAATCTCGTGCTATGAGTCGTGCTGTAGTTTTTGAATGGCCTAGTAAACGTTAATGGTTAGTTCACATACTGTTCACACCACTCCTAATGCAAGATGACGGCGCACTGCATTGTGGGTTTAAAATCGGACTGAAGTTCCTACTTCAAAATTGATTGAAGTAGAAAGTAACTTAAGAAATTACGACAACCAATGTGAAAGCAGCTGCTTATCTCGCATGAAAAACCAAATAGAATGAAAAATTGCGTGATTGGTCGGTTTATGTTTACTGTCTACACACCATACAGTGTGTACAAAACTTTCCTTAAGTTACGTTAAAATTTCGCGAGTTACGTTACGTTTTGTTTAGTTCACACTGAACATAACTTAACGTAACGCAACTTACAAAAATTTAACGGATTTTGAAGTAAGAAGAAATGTAACTTAAGAAATTATGGCAACCAATGTCCCATTACAAACGGGATGAAATGAGAAATTGTGTGATTGGTTGATTTACATTTACTGTCTACAAACAGTCTGAACAAAACCATGTTACTTTCCTTAAATTACATTAAATTTTTGAAAATTACGTTACATTACGTCATGTTCAGTGTGAAATAAGCATTACGCTCAATGAGAACTAACAATAGTTAACGACTAGTTATACCAGTATGCTTTTTGATTTGTCTTTAACAGAAATAAACTTCATTACAAGGATTGCATTTGGCTTTTGTAGACCCCAGTAGCTCTGTAAAATTATTCCATGTAATACTCTCCATCATTAGTAGTTTCAGTGGCAATAAGATCAATATCAACAACTGGAATATTTCCGTTATTTTCCATTGAAACTTTTAATTATGAAAATAATAGAAGACTGTGCAGCAACGGCTTTGATTGATTATTTGATATGATGTGTATTGAAACTTACTGGTGGATGTCTTTTGTGTATGGTAAATAATAAAGATTGTAAGCTTGGCAGACCAAATAACTAAACCAATTGAAGAGCGGTCGGTAATTTCAGGACTGAAACCGAACCAAAATCAAACCAAATCGAATAAAATAAGTTTTATAAACCGTACCATTCGCAAGCTTAATTTTAAGTACCCCGGTAATATGCAACTAAACTCCGTTTCCAAAACATTGCGAGAAACTCCCATTGGTTGGAGCCTGTTTGCTTGCACACTAATACAAAAAACCACCAAAAACTACCATATGTGGTTATTTTTATGATCATTTATGGTCGTTTTTGTTCGTTTTATGTTCGTTTATGCTCATTTTTCAAATTATTTTTTTAAGTGCATTAAAAAATTGCTGGGAAAAAGCTCTAGCCAATAGGAGTTTCTTGCAATGTTTTGGAAATGGAGTTTACACATTTCTATCTAGATATAGGGGAAAGTAAATTTTTTATAAGTTTAGTGGTTAGAGCACATTGGGATCAGGTTTACTTCCGAGCACCAGCTTGGGTACCAAATGGAGTTCTCCTGCCTGTTGTTGATGGGTTTCCCTTATCAATCTAACAAAACTTTACCTATGTTAGGGATTTGCTGGAGGACCCTGAGGATGGTCATGTGTCAGGACTCATAAAATGTATGCTCCTCAATAATCAATAATAATAATATCAATAATTAAAAATATATTTGAAGAAACATTTTTTGAGATGATAACATACACTAAAAATCAATTGCATTAAATTTTCCATTAGGAATGAGCTGGAATAAGTCAAGAATCATTTAACATGCATATGGCAAGCAGGCCACGTTGCATACAGGACATTTTGAAAGCATAGGACGATGCAACAAAGCATTAGTTGCCTGTGGAAATTATTATTTTGACTTCTGTTGACAGTAGACTTAATTTTTTGACTTCTGTTGACAGTAGACTTAATTTTTTGACTGCTGTTGACAAAAGAAATTTTCCTGTAACTTGGGCTGCAGTTAACGTATTTCAATTATTTTTAATTCATTTAGTAGCCCTTTTCTCGTGCATTCTGATGGTGCAAAAAGATTTACTTTACTTGTTTAATTTATTACTTTAATTTAGAGTTTTGTGGACCCTTAAGTCCACTTTTTGGAGTGGACTTAACATTATGTCACTGGGTTTTATCATAATCGGACCAGCTAGAATGTCATCAGTAAATTCCATTTTTCACAAAAAGATGCATTTCTCTTGAAAAATAAATCTTTTTTTTTTGAAAAAGGATGTATAAACTATTAAAATTTAAAATTACGATGGAAAGTTTTGTACCAAGATTTCCCGCAAGTTTTACTCATTTCAAAATATCTGGTTTAGAAAACTGGGTCAAACTTTTCCCATTACAGCTTTGATTAATGAAATTTTATCCGAATTAAAAATTGATGGTTTACATAAATTCTGAATCAGATAGGAGATGATAAGAAGAGCAAACATTTAAAGTTTAGGTTTAACAAAGTCAAACATCACATAAAAAAAACTTTTATGCAGGTAAAACAGATTTTAGTCATTTTTGACAATTAAAAATGCCCATTTGAAAAAAAAAAAATTGCTTTTTAGGGGGATAAAAAATCGCGTATCACTCGAGTATTTTTTTTTTTATTTCTTATGTTTTACAGTTAAGATCAAATGATTCTGATTCCAATTCATTTTTCCGAATTATCCTTTGTAATTAGTCATCTGGAATTAGCGACATTGGGTAGCTTGAGTTCTCGTCGTATATAGAAAAGTATATACGCTTTGCATTTTGCCACTGAAACTTCTTCAGCTAGCGTAACGGTAGAATCATTGAAGTGATACCAACGTGCTAAGAGGGGAAATGTACAACAAATTAGAATTGTGATTCTGGCTAGTTCCAGTGTTGGCATCGCTAAAATTAGTGCTAGCTGCTAAATTTCGCTACTTTGCATTAGATTTTTACTAATTATTGCTCATTTCTGGCTAAATTTAGCTCTTTTTGTTATCACTTCTAGCTAAATTTAGCTGTTTTCCATTTTTTTTCATTATTTTAGAGCTAAATTTAGTTGTTTTTCATCCTCTTAGGCTAAATTTAGCTGTTTTTCATCATATTCAAGCTAATTTTAACTCTTTTTGTCATCACCGCTAGCTAAAATTAGCTATTTCCCTATCTTTCATTATTTTAGGGCAAAATTTAGCTGTTTTTCATTATTTTAGGCTAGACTTAGCTGTTTTTCATCTTTTAAGGCTAAATTTTGGAGCTAATTCACACAGATTATAATCTTTTATGCAATTCTTGCTTATTTTCAAGCCAAATTTTTCAAGAAAATCTTCTTCTATTCATTAATTTAGGCCATTTTCGCTTATTTCTGGCTAATTTTCATTAATTCTAGCGACTAGACACCGGTTATTCATGTAAACATGCGATAAGATTTAAATTTACATTCATGTGTAGCATATGCAGTGTAGTGACCTGATCCAGCACTATAAATAAACATAAATTAATTAATTAATAATGTTTTGTACTAAAACTCAAATGAAAGAGTTTCACCCTGAACCGTGATGAACAATTACAGCTGCTAGATCATACAAGTTGCTGCCTGTACAACTGCCTCGTGTTTCGTGCTAGAATGAGAATAAAAGCGATACTGAGAAATCCAGTAACACAGACGGATGGAACTATTTCATACGTAGTGAATTGATATGAAATTATTGGGTTCAGTAGCAAAACACAATAAGGTTCGAGAAATTTGTGAAATTTTAAAATAAAATTCGACAAAATTCGAGAAATTTACAAGTGTATCAAATGTTTCTAAGTAAATTTCGATAAAATTTCGACAAAATTTTCAAGGAATTGCATCAAAATGTTCAAAGTTTTAGTTTTTTTTCATAAATATCGCCACATTTCCAAGAATTTGTAATAAATTTCCAATAAATTTCAAAAAAATAATAACAATAAAAAAAAATCTACCACTTACCATATTTGTAAGTATAAACTTCGTCATATTGAGACCTCTGACAGGAAACTCTACATAATTGTCCAACTTAGTCCTGTAGTAATTACTCCACCTGAATCTCTTCAAATGTAAACACAATACCTAAAAAAAAAAATAAATAAATAAATAAATCTCAAATTTGTAAAATAGGGTACTCAAGAAATTGTCGATGATTTTTGAGAATTAAACAAATTTCAGAAAATTCCGAGAAATTTCTTAATTTTTTTTTAAAAAGAAATCCGCAAAATTCTCAAAAACTTACATTAGGAAGACGTCGAATCCAAAACTTCTTAGTCGACTTCTGCTTCTTCTTACAATTCGAACAATAATACAACTCGGTATCGGCCAGTTCCTCCAGTTCAGTGAAACTCTGCAAGCAGTCGGACAACTTGCTAGTGGTGGCGCCGGCGTCGTCCTTGCTGTTCTTGATCTGGAACTGGTAGGGAATGTCCAGCGAGAGGTCCAGGAAAGGGTCGTGCTTTTTCGACTCGGTGCCGCAGCTCAAACATTTGACTTCGTTTTGCAGCATGCCGCCGAAGATGAAGGAGACGATCGTCGACTTGCCCACCGGGCCGATGAACGGGGAAGACGAGTGGGGAAAGGGAAGAATATTCAACAACTCGACGTGGAGACGGTCCAAGACGTAGCGGAGGAACTCGTGCGCGTCTTGTTGCTGATAACCCCTAAAAATAGATGACACAAGATATTCTTATTGTAAATATTTTGCCATTATTGCTTGATGAAAATTTGAAATTTTTTTTCCTGAGTATTTTGTCACTTTTTGATGAAATTTTGACAATTACATTTTTTTTCTGATTATATTGATGAAAATTTGACAATCTTATTTTTTTTCTGAGTATTTTGTCACTTTTTGATGAAAATTTGACATTTTTCAATTTTTTTAAAAAAAAAAAATTATACCTAAATCTTGGCACGATTTTCCAAACAACTGAGAAGAGAGATTCAGGTGAAATGGCACTTTTGTTTCCCTGCCAGAGTGCAATAAGAGTCTTCCTTAATTCTTCCGCTATTAATCTGAATAAAAAAAAAAAAACACAGAAAAACAAAAATAATTTCTAAATCTTCAATCCTCTAATAAATAATCCAAATAATTTCAATATTACATGTCATCTTTATCCTTCTCTTTCTCTTTGTTATTTTTCTTCGCCAAGTATACAGAACTGCGCCCATTTTTCGCCATTTTATTATCCAAAGCAGGAAGTTGCTTAAAGTAGCAACAAAACTGTTGAATATTACTACAAAATAAATAAAATTCAGCACATTAAAAAATTTTCAATTTAAAAGAAATAACTTTTTATCCCGATCTAAAAAAGAAATCACTTATTACATGATATCATGACATAGTGTCTTATTTAATGAAAACATGACAAAATAGGTCGAATTTGTGTCTTATTTAATGAAAACATGACAAAATAGGTCGAATTTGTGTCTTATTTGATGTAAACATGACAAAATCAGTCATAAATACGTCATAATTAACATAAACATACCATAATTCAGTCATTTTTAATGCAAACGTAATAAAATCGGTCATAACTACGTCATAGCATGCTATAACTCACTCATAGTTAATGTAAACATGAATTAATACGCATAATTAACATATAAAATACAAACTCAGTAATATTTCTTTTGCACACCTCAACGATTGTAGCACAGCATTCATGAAACAAGTATTTCCCAAATTTCTCAATCCGACCACTCTTAATTTCCCATTCACGCCCTTATCACCGGTTTTTCTTCGTTTTCGAAGCCTATTATCACTACTGGCATTTTCAGAATTAGATTTCGCCGTCGTTTCATTTCTAAAAAAAAAAATAATAAATAAATAAATAAATAAATAAATAAAAATTACAATTAACCACTTTTCACATTAAAATCTGCATAAACTAAACATACTTGCTTAAATTTACAAATTTGCTCCTAACTTGTTCCAGATGTTTCGAACTCGAGTCGTTTATAACAAAATCGTCACATAAATAACTAAATAAATAAAAAAAAAAAAAAAAAACTAACAATAAATTTTGTGGATTATTAGCTAATCATCACCAATTATGCAAGAAAAACTAATTTTTTGAACTCGGTGCCCCCACACAAGTGCATCACCAAAAAAATCCTAATAACTCACCAAAAAACTGAGTGTGTTATGCAATCCATACAAACAGCATGTTCCTTTTCGGTTTCGAAATGGGATTTCGCGTGCCCATTAACGTACCTATGACGTAAACAAACAATAATATTTTTAAAAAATTCCTTTTTTTTTATTAAAAAAATCAATTCATTCTCCAATACCTGCCGCAATGAACAACTCCGCAGTTAAGACATATCCAAGGACTTTTGTCCGATTTGCACACTGAAACAAAGAAAAAAAAATTTTAAACAATACGGAATCAACAGAGGGATAGCAATTAGGCCTATACGGGACAATGGTACCCCATTCCTTTGTGAGGTCAACAAAAGTGCCCCCAATTTTGCCCAAAAAATTTAATTTCGTCTATAAAACCTGAAATAAAAATCAAGTTCAATCACCATTCGATGGTTCTGAGTGAATAAAACTGAAATAAAAAAAAACAATAGAGGGGTTATTTTTGATATTTGCAAGTCCATAGCCCACCTGAACAACACCATTCGGTCACTGATTTGGCGCATTCTATCGTTATTACTTGTAAGCTGGAATCTAAATGAGGGCATTCCATGTTATTTGGAGTCAAGCCGAGACGGATAGACATAAATTAATCATCGTTTGATGTGTTTCGGATGCTGCAAACGAGGCATACACTCCAGCTTCGTGCTTTGTATCGTGATTGTATGGCTATTATATGTGTTGTGACGTATTTGTAGGAAAAAAAAAAAAAAATAGTTGTTGCAGTAGAATCTAGATCCTCTAGTTGATAGAGTCGGTGATGGTTGTGGGAATAAAAATGGCGAATTTGGCGCTAGTTGGAAGATTAAATTCGAGAGTTACACTTGAAAATATATAGCTTGTTATTAATTATTTAAAAATTTTGAAATTTAGAAAAATTTTAATTTGTTGATTAAAAATAAATTCGCAAATTTTAATTTAAAAAATTCTGGATTTGGAGAGAGAGTTAGTTCTCCAACCTAGCGGTACATTTTAACAAATGTATTTATTTTATTTATGCATAACATTGAGTTTATCCTAGTTTATCAACACACCTAATTTTTTTGTATTTTATTATTAAAAGTTTGCTCTTTGATTTTTATTATTGAATTAAAATTTCTATTTAATGACGTCATTAATCACCGATTATTGATAAATCGAAGCAGACTGCGACATCCGTCTGTAGTTCCGGTTTAAAAATGTAAAAATGGCGGCTATTGATGAGCGAAAAGCCATTTCTGCACCTGAAATTCTAGTGGATTCTTTAGCTGGTCAAGTGAATCAAAGTGACATCGATACTATTCTTCAGTCACAAAGATTGATGTATAGAAAATAGAAATGTCTATAATTGTTTTAATTTGTTGTGATTATTAATTTATTTTTGTTTGACAGGTTGACGCGGTTTGAAAAAACCAACGAAATGCTGCTCAATTGTAATGCGTTGACTGCTGCTCGTTTTTCTGCCGCGCAGCAAGAGTTTAGGAGGCATACGCAGCAGTTGGTGGAAATGAAGAAGGATTTGGAGTCGGTGTTTAGGCGCATTAGGTTTGCAAAGAAAAATGGCAACTCGGTCATCATTTAGAGACTTATTAAGAATGTGATTCATTGAATTAGTGAATCTGGGAAGATTGGATTGATTTTTTAGTTGATTTGAATTGTAAAAAAAAAATAAAATTTCTATTTGAAGAAAATTAATTTTTCATTGAGTGAAATTGATTTATCTTTGAGTAAAATTGATTTTTCTTTGAGTAAAATTGATTTTTCTTTGAGTAAAATTGATTTTTCTTTGAGTAAAATTGATTTTTCTTTGAGTAAAATTGATTTTTCTTTGAGTAAAATTGATTTTTCTTTGAGTAAAATTGATTTTTCTTTGAGTAAAATTGATTTTTCTTTGAGTAAAATTGATTTTCTTTGAGTAAAATTGATTTTCTTTGAGTAAAATTGATTTTTCTTGAGTAAAATTGATTTTTCTTTGAGTAAAATTGATTTTTCTTTGAGTAAAATTGATTTTTCTTTGAGTAAAATTGATTTTTCTTTGAGTAAAATTGATTTTTTTAATGAAAAATTGATTTTTCCATTGAAAAAATTAATTTTTTGTTGAAAAATTTTTCATTTAAATAGCCACTGATCACTGACCACTGATCATTGACAATGGTTAATAGTCCTAGAAAATATATAGATTTTTTTATCGATCAAATTAATTATAACTTATGAAACTAAATAACCATCGAAATATTCAATTCCAACTAAAAAAATAATTTTTCCCAATTCTTAGCTCTAACTAAAAAAAATTAAATTTTTATTAGGTTGCTTTAATTATTGTCAACACATTAATTTGTACGTAAAATATTCCTCTTACAGACATTTTAAATTATTCACTACTAAATCAACAACTTTAAAAAAAAAATTACTTAATATGCCTGACAACTGTGACGGCTGAATGACAAGATTTTTCCAAATATTCACTAATAGTAAATTATTTTTTTAGGACAATCAAATGCAAACTAAGTCAACAGTATCAGCCGGCTTTTCAGGGTAATGCAACTTGATTCGGACGCAAATATTCCAGAATTAACACTCAATGAATTGTTTTATTAATTTTTGTTTTATTTTGCAGCATGCAGTAATGTCAGTAGCATATTGGAGGGAAGTGAAAAAAGCAGTCCGGTTGAAGAAGTCGAAGAAGTTGAAGAAACTGCGACAACATCTATTCCACAAAACATCAAAAATACCAAACCACAAAGCAGTTCTTGTAGTCAAACAACAACGCCTAGTCCAGTTACCTCACCATCAACATCCGATTAAAGTTTATGCATATTCATGTGGTCTCGGGTTTTATAGTATTGTCGAAAACACAACAAATATAGGAATTTTTTTGAAAAATGCCTCAAATGTTGAAATTTTTGAGAATGAGATAATTCTGGAAAATGCCTTAAATTTGTAGAAATTCATGAGATAATTCAGAAAAATGTCTTAAATTTGTCGAAATTTGTGATATTTTGATCATAAATCTCAAAAGATTTATCAAGTTGTCGAAATGCCGAAAAAATTATGAAAAATGTCTAAAGTTGTCGCAAATTTCAAGATTTGAAGATATTTATCAAAATTCAGAAATAATGTCGCAGAAGAATTCGGATGATGATATCCAACTAAAAAGAAAAACAAAATAGTACCGTAAGTGATAAACACGAATCAGACAAAACCAAATGTGTCGCCAGACTGCGCTATCTCGCCAGACTGCGCTATCTCACCAAACCGCGCAATGCATGATATTCATCAGGTTAGAAATAATTGAGGGAACAACCTGCACATGCAACAATATAGTCAACGTGTCTTATTCTTATCTAACTCTTTACGTAGTATCCCAATTTGTCGTTAGATGTGGGACTATCAAGGCGATATCCTATCATTTCAACGATGACACCTACTAAAGGAACATTAATACAATTCGTAAACTGCAAACTTGTAAGAAAACAAGCAATCATCAGTGAAGATCTATGGGTGAGAAATGGGAAAATAATCGATCCATTCAGTGTTTATTTTGAAGAAAACACGATAGCTGATGTAGTAGTAGACTGCAAAGGATATCTAGTGGCACCAAGTTTCATAGATGTCCAAATAAATGGTAAAAAAATAGTACCTACATAAACGAAAATTCAACTATAAACATTGTTTCATCTATTTCTTATAGGTGCATTTGGTATCGATTTTTCCAATGAAGATGACGATATAGAAAAAGGACTGGAAAAAGTCTGTCAAGGATTACTTGCACATGGTGTGACCTCATTTTGTCCAACTGTTATCACATCACCATCATCGCATTATCATAAAAATTTACCAAAGATGTCTAAAGTGAATGGCAGTGCTCACAGAGCTGGAATTCTAGGTTTTTTTTGTTTAGTATTAATGCGTAGACCTCGGATATTTATGCAAAATAAAATTCATGCACCAAAAATTCCAATTTATGCAATAAAAAATAATGAAATATGCGAAATTAAATCTAAAAATTGTTGAATTTGGTGAAATTTTATCCAAAAATTTTTGAATTTGCTAAATTTTTTTTAAAAAAATTGGAAATTTGTGAAGTTTAATTACCAAATTGTTAATTTGATGAAATTTGTAGAATTCTCAAAAGTTATCCAAATTTGCTGTTACAAAAGTGCCAAATCTGATAAAATTCCATCACAAAATTTGATAAAATGAATGCCTCCAAGGTTTCCGGTGGAAAAAGTACATTTATGTATTGAAAATATTGCATTTTTGGCCGAATTTGGCAAAATACGATATTCAAAAAAATAAAAACATGTTCTGCATTTATCCGGGCTCTAGTAATGTGTTATCGTGAAGCTAAAATATAATTTTTTCGTTTTGAATAGGTGTCCATGTTGAGGGTCCGTTTATTAGTCGGGATAAACCCGGTGCGCATCCACTGAATTTGATCCAGACTTTTGAAAATGGATTTAAGGATGTAGAAAATATGTATGGTGATTTGTCGAATGTATGTTTGGTTACGCTGGCTCCAGAATTGCCTTTTGCTTTAGATATAATTAAAGAATTGAGTCTGCGAGGGATTACTGTTTCGCTAGGTGTGTGGTAATAGGTGGTGAATGGTATTTTTTTTAGATTTGGATATTTTTTTATTTTTAGGTCACTCTATTGCTAATTTAGCTGAAGGTGAAATTGCTGTTAAAAGTGGGGCTACATTTGTGACACATTTGTTTAATGCAATGTTACCGGTAGGTATTCTGGTGATTTTCATGCTTTTAATGAATTATTTTGAGTATTTAAATAATTCTAATGAATTATTTTGGGTAATTACATGATTCTAAGGAATCATTTTGAGTATTTACATGAAATAATTCATTAGAATCATGTAAATACTCAAAATAATTCATTCAAATCATGTAAATACTCAAAATAATTCATTCGAATTGTGTAAATACTCGAAATAATTCTGATTTATTCTGAGTGTTCAGAAGAAATCATCAAAATCAAATACTCGGAATAAATCATCAAAATCATGATCCTGGCCAGTAAAAATAAACACAATTAGTAAAAAATCATAAAACTTATGAAAATACTCTGAATAATATCATGATACTGGCCAGAATAAATTAACAAAATCATGATACTGGCCAGAATAAATTAACAAAATCATGATACTGGCCAGAATAAATTAACAAAATCATGATACTGGCCAGAATAAATTAACAAAATCATGATACTGGCCAGAATAAATTAACAAAATCATGATACTGGCCAGAATAAATTAACAAAATCATGATACTGGCCAGAATAAATTAACAAAATCATGATACTGGCCAGAATAAATCATTTTTACTAGCTAGTATTATGATTTTTATGATTTTTATGATTTTTACTGGCCAGTATCATGATTTTGGTGATTTTTACTGGCCAGTATCATGATTTTGATGATTTATACTGGCCAGTATCATGATTTTGATGATTTTTACTGGCTATTATCATGATTTTGATGATTTTTACTCATTCTTATATTCTTATAGTTTCATCATCGTGATCCAGGATTAGTCGGTTTACTAGCCAGCGACAACATTCCAATAAAAAAACAATATTCTACGGAATAATAGCTGACGGCATTCACACACATCCAGCGGCTTTACGAATAGCATACCGGACACACCCAAGAGGCAACTAATAATCATTAAAAACATCAAAAACAGAAAATAATCCAATTCCTTAATCCAGGATTAGTTTTAGTAACCGATGCAGTTAGTTTGTTGGGTCTTCCAAAAGGCATTCATCATATGGGTAAACAAGAAGTGGAGATTAAAGACAATGCCGCATACATTATTGGAACAAATACGTTATGTGGAAGGTAAAAATCAAATATGCGCTATGAATAATGTTAGTTTTTAATTTTAAAAATATAATTTTTTTGTTTTTTAGTATTGCTTCAATGAATGAATGCGTGAAAATATTTAAGAAAGCAACGGATTGTTCTTCGGTCGAAGCGCTGCAATGTGCTTCGCTACATCCAGCGCAGTTGCTAGGGATAGAGAATCAGAAAGGGCAATTGAATTTTGGCTGTGACGCTGATTTTATTATATTGGACAACGAATTAAATGTTTTAGCGACTTATATCAATGGGCAATGTGTATGGAAGAAAGTACCTGGGGAATTTGTTAATTCGAGAACAACAATGTAATTTTGAATTTTTTTTTTTAAGTAAACATAATTGGATATTGTACTTTATTAAACAAATAAATGTCAAAGTCATGTGATCAATGCATTACTGACAAGTGCCAGAAGACAACTTTTCAATTTGTTCTTTGGATATTCAATAAAGATAATAATAATATAATAATAATAATAATAATAATAATAATAATAATTTACGACATCAGGTATTTTATAGGTGAATAATTTTTGCCATCGCTTAGAATGAATT
This sequence comes from Strigamia maritima, assembly GCA_000239455.1. NCBI lineage: Eukaryota > Metazoa > Arthropoda > Chilopoda > Geophilomorpha > Linotaeniidae > Strigamia > Strigamia maritima. The sequence continues at coordinate 44,750 of JH430443.1, read as the reverse complement.
AAATGATTTTTATTTATTTTTTTAAAGTTTTCCGAACACCTTTAAAAAAATCATTCTGTATTCCAAACAGGACATTGTTGGCCACTACTGGCATGGCGCTGTTTCTGTCGTCACATTTGGTATTCCCCATGTTAAAAGCATAGGGTTTACGTCGAAAAATCATTGCTTCGTAGTTCAAAAATGTGCATGCCATTTTTAACAATCAAAAAACGCTCATAAAATATTTTAAAAAATTATTTACATTTGGGGTTTTGTATTGTTGCGCACATTTTTTGGCTACGAAACAATGATTTTTCGACTCAGCTGGACTAGAGAATTAAAATAAGATACCACAATATATACTTTCGGTACAATGCATAAAAGTTCACTTCTCAGTTTCGTGCACGAATTGTTGGACAGCGTTTAAATAGCCCCATGTCCCCATTTAGCTTGTTGCATGTTGTCTTGGCAGTTAAAAATTTGATTTTGTATCAATTTTGAAATACGTACGAAGAGTACCAAGTTACAATATGGAAAAATCGAAGGTTTGATTTCAAAAGAAATGAAATTTTATCACAAATATGAAATTTTATTTATGCCTCATTTCCTCTGTCTTCGTCAGTACTATCAAAAGAACATCCACATAGAAGCAAAATGAATTCAAAGATAAAAAACTTTTAGGTAATTTACATAAATTTGCATTTAAATGAGTAAAAAATTAAAATACGTTATTAATTTGAATAAATTAAATTTTGATCAAAACGCTAAAATGGAAAAATATTGTAAAAATATCTTTTGAATGACCGTGGACATTTCCTTCAAAGCAAACATCAAAGCCAACATCAAAGCCAAGATTAGGAACATCATTAATGGCACCGAAGACTACTAACTAATTGTGACTTAGTAGGCCCATGATGGCACACCCAACAAAAATCTGTTTGCACCTATTTTCCAGATTTCTGAAGAAAAAAATAAAGAAAATAAAACGGGGTGCCTTAGGAACAGCTATTGCATAATACAAAAAGTGATCTTGAATTATGTCAAGTGGTCTTGCACCCAAGAATATTTTTTTCAGTTCTCTCGTTTATCTAAGGGCCCTAAATACATTTGTTAACCACCTCGTGATAATCCCTTGTATTATTTTCTTCTTTGATTTTCGATGTCATAATTTTTTGGACATTTCAAATTTAAAAAAAATTCTTTAGAGTTTAAAATTGATTTTAAGATGTGTATTTTTGACCTTATTGAATGAGTCTTATGTTTTCATTCACTTGTTATTCAAACTGAC